>CAJQZM010042033.1:0-31648 GCA_907164665.1 Colias nastes | reverse complement strand
AATAGAACGTTAGTCGACTGCCACTGTATTAGAGAGCACGCACGGAACTACGAAGAAGAAGTAAGGTATATAAATAGTGTAATTAATGTGTTGAGATGTTTGTGTATGAGAAAGCACTCGTCGAAGTCAAATGCGACCAAGAACCTTGATCGCGCTTTGACAGAGAAAATTCTAGAATAATAAGAAAAATAAATTAATGGGTGAAAAATCAGAATCGTTAAACCATAATAATTAGTAATATTTTATTCTGTAATACTAAATTACATGAAACTAGAGGCAAAATTATGTTCAATTTCTCTTGTTGTCGTGATGGTTAGTTAATAATCACAGACTCATTATTTTTGTAACCGAGCCGAGAAGCCGACCCATAGAATCTTCATCTCGGTGAATGTTCTTCGCTGAAATTTGCTAATTTAATTTTTTTTCTGCTCTTAACAATCAAAACAATCCACCAAAGATAGAACCAAGTATGAAACTTTAAAGGAATCACAAAAAATGTTACTATACTTACTATATTACTATAAGTTATTAAATATTAATTCATTTATTTTATTTACAGGTAGACATCTACTCTGGACTCGAGTGTGGAAACCACCATTTTTGGTTCTTTGTGATCATTCAGTGATCAGACGACTTAAATTTACTCAATGAATATTTATTATACCTGAACATTCGTCTATGACCAACAGTAAACAAATCACCCTTCAAAATAATGTTCAATAACAACAATTTTATTTTATTACATATTATGTACCAATCTCTTGGTATTGGAAGTTGTTCGTATTGATTAAATAGATAATTGAATGTGCAATGCAATATGGACACTTCCAATGAAAATATATTTTAAGAAAACATTTTTTTGAATTTGTACGAGGAAGTGATTAGTTTATTTATAATCTTCAATAACTGCTTTGCCATAATCTTATACTGTAACATATATTTGGACAATTTGCATGTAAAATTATATTAAATAATAAAATATATAAAGCTGTTCAAACATTCTTGATGATTTTATTGGATTTGTACCTTGAAATTTTACCCTGTGTTCAGTAAAATTTTAATAATTGTACGCGATATGAAATTATGCGTGTTTATTTATGCATTTTCAATAATTATTATTGTCCATTTTATTTGTATTAGTTCTAATTAATTATTAGATAGCCTCACTAGATAATTTTTATATGCAAAAATGTATCTATTTAATAAAATTTTAAAAGTTTTCCAATACTTTTTTTATTTCGTTTTACCTGAAATTACCTTCCCCCCTAGACAAGTGGCTTTCTGTTAGCGTAAAGTTTGATAGAATAGATTGTGAATGTATGAGA
Source organism: Colias nastes (assembly GCA_907164665.1). Classification (NCBI taxonomy): domain Eukaryota; kingdom Metazoa; phylum Arthropoda; class Insecta; order Lepidoptera; family Pieridae; genus Colias; species Colias nastes. The sequence goes on along the minus strand of CAJQZM010042033.1, from coordinate 30,323 downwards.
TTGACGTAAGCTGGAGATACGTTTATCTACAGCTTACGTCATTCTCATACATTCGTAGTCTATTCTATTGAACTTTACGCTAATAGAAAGCCACTTGTCTAGGGGGGCTTATCCTTGTACTCTGTCTGTATTTATGACTAGCTGCGCTTCGCGGTTTTACCCGCGTGGCTCCGCTCCTGTTGGTCTTAGCGTAATTATGCCTAATATTTATTTATATTGGCTAATATTTATTATTATTTGGCCTAATAGCCTTCCTCGATAAATGGGCTATCTAACACCGAAATAATTTTTCAAATCGGACCAGTAGTTCCTGAGATTAGCGCGTTCAAACAAACAAACAAACTCTTAAGCTTTATAATATTAGTATAGATTACTGACTTATAACATAACATGATATTAACTACTATTATTTGTACAATGAGCAGAATATTACCTAGAACTTGCCTAGAACAGTAGAACTCTGTAATTTCATATCATGATTGAAGTACGCCATACTATTACAGAATATAGATTATCTTTACGCGAAGACCATTTTTCATTCACTCAATAAATACGGATTTTTACAAAAACCTATCATGAATAATACAAGAGTGTGGGTCCCTTTTGCTTGTTTATGTCTGCTTTTATAAACACGAATAGATTGATTGATTGATGAAGAGCAGGACCACAAAATTTTGACTCTACATGTGCCATTTTCTTTGACATGTTCACACTAAAGTGGAAATTGGTAAATAATGCCACTTAATATTATAAATTCGAAAGTTTGTGAGCATGAATGTTTGCAGTTTGTTTCTTTGTCACGCGAAAACCACTGAACGGATTTTGATGATAGGTACTTGGCAGTGATGTAACAGCTGATCGTTGCTCATGGGCGTAGCCACGGTGGGGCAGGGTGGGGCGCTTGCCCCACCCTGGCTTTGACCTGGAAGGTCCTTCCTAACCAAATTTAAAAAACTTAATTATCTAGGTATTAACTATATACTTAATATTTGTAAGAAATTCACACTCAAAAGTCGTCAGTCGACATAAAAAAATGCGATCAAAACAAAAAGCTGGTACGATTTATCTTATGCGTATTACGTACACAAACGCAATCGTTTTATCCGATTTCTCGCAAACTATCTTCTTTAGGGCAAATATTATTTTGACTTTTTTGTAGAGAATTAAATTTCGCATCTTTTTCACCTCGTAAACTTTTTTGTAAAACTTACCGTTTACGATTTATGGCCAATGGGCCAATGGGATATTTAATGAACCGGTTTATCGTTTTTTAACTCTTAAAATATTTGATTAATCAATAAAATGCATCTATTCATTTTTTAAGAGCACTTTATTTTCTACACTCTACAGCATTACTTTGATTTTTTTTTCTAATGCCCGTACCCTTTGAGTTATAGAACGTTTAATGTTGGACTACTGAGCGTTTAATCGAAAATTTCAATATATGCATAGTATATAATGGTACAAATTCAACAAACTAAAAAAAAAAATATGTGCTGTAGTGCTTAAAATTTATAGGTAAGTAAGTAGTTTATTTCGGCTGCCCGCGGCATTTCTACATTAAACGTTCTATACTCAAAAAATATGGGCAATGGAAAACATTCATTTTTACGAAAAAGTTTACAAGGTAGAAAAGATGCGAAATTTTTTTTCTCTACAAAAAAGGTCACATTAATAACTTTTGCCCCAAAGTGGATAGTTTTTGAGATATTGGCCAAAAACTTTTTAAACTATATTTCATTTCTATATTCAACTATAATTAATAAATCAAATTATTGTATTTATAGAAAGCTAAACTGTATAATAACGTAGCCCCAAACATGTTTAGGGTTCTGAACCACCAAAAGGAAAAAAGCGGTACCCTTATAGGATCACTTTGTTGTCCGTCTGGCTGTCAACACCTTTTTTATCAGGAATGCGTGGATGTATTGCTTAAAACATTATCGAATACTCAAATTTAAGGTCCCTTGAAGCCAAAAAAAATTAAAAATCCAACTACTAGGCAAAGCAATCAAAAAGGTACCTACAGCCGCTTTTGCAAAAAAATTTCAAGAATCAAAGGGGTCCCAAGGAACAAAACCTACAGGGTACTTCCCGTGAAACCAGAATCTGTATTAAGTAACTTCTTATAGCGCAGATAAAGAAAAAAATTGCGAAAAGCATAAATTTAAAGTAGGTAACAACAAAAAAATATGCGTGAGTTCGATTCGCACTTGGCCGGTTTTTTGGTTGTGTCTACTATTAACTACATCCATGTAGTATCTAGAAGACACAACTGTTAACTTATTTCTTGATACAAGGCCAGACCCTTCTGACCATTTTGCATGAAATAAAAACCGCGAGTTGAACTTGCGCACCGATGGTTGCGTATGAGCCTGTTTATATAATATGTTGTTACAGAAAATTTATTATTTTCACAAATATTATTCTTGTATCTGTCATATAAGATGTTGATTCTTACCAAATTTCAAGTTTCTGTGTTCACGGAAAGTACCCTGTAGGTTATGATTCCCTTGCGAAAGTCGCAAATTTGCGAAAATTTACAGCATAAACGGCTGTATCTTTTGATTGCGTTGGTTTATAAGTTTTCACAGCTTCAACGGACGGTAGACATTAGTATTTAATATTAATTTCAGCTTCATATCTCTACGCGTTCCTGAAAAAAAAGTTTAAAGATAAACAGGCAGACAGACGGACAACAAAGTGATCCTATAAGGGTGCCGTTTTTTCCTTTTGAGGTTTTGAACCCTAAAATTTAACCGGGATAACACCTCAGGTATTCCTAGTTACATATTATTTTATATGATTGCCCCACCCTGAGCCCATGGCTAGGCTACGCCCATGTCGTTGCTGTATGAAATTTAGTACAGAGATAGATTAAAGTATAGAAAAATAGCCTATGGGCATATCCACATAATATGCCCATAGGCTATTTTTCTATCCGGGTTCCGCGTGAGTGAAGCCTTGGGATCAAGCTAGTGATCAATAACATTCAAATAAGTACGCTAGTAGGTATCATACGTGCCCAAAAGCAATGACTTGCGAATCTTACGACACAGGATAAAAGTGTTCTGATCCATCATGGCGATTTATCTGCAATGAATCCGAACGAGACGTTAGAGGCCCTTTGATTCATTGCTAAGCTCAAATCTCAAAGTTTAGCCATAACTCTCGAATTTAACGCCACATTGACTGCCCTCTCAGATAAAGTATTTTGTCAAGTTCTCATCAAATTCAGCAATGTTTTAAGTGAGGTTTAAAATTGGCAGCAAGTTTGATGAGTCCAAAGTAAATCGATTATAATAAACGCTGCAAGGTTTAAATTTAGATATATTTACAAAGTTGGTTGAAGGTTGGATTTAAAGAGTTAATGCGTATACGTAAAGTTCTAAAAACTTTATGTTAGTAAAAATAATAAATATTTTTTAATAGTGCACATTTATGACCGCTTCCTGGGTACAGTGGTTGACGCGAGAGCGTAGAAGGGTCCTAGAGGCTGGATTCGACTCCCGGTTCAATCGAAGAAAAAAATCTTGGTCAGGCAGGATTAACAGATGACTGTTTGTCCCTAAAGGAAATCGATCAGTGTAACGTATGTATGAAGAATGCATCTGGGGCACCGGGCATACCCCACTAGGGGACTCGGGAGTTAAAAAACTTTAATTTATCCCCATCCCATGTGCGTTGAAAGCTTAGGTTTATTTCGAATTGGAACATTATATAAGGGAACTGCATTTGTATTTACTCTGCAACCATCCTAACTTGTTCTCCCAAAAGAGAAGTGTAGGTACCTCGTACTCGTATTACTAGAGTTGAGGTTAATTGAGGAAAGTTAGAGAGTACTATTTCGCTCTGTTGTAGGTATTTTAGTGTGAATAAATATACCTACATTGAAACTTAATTAGGTCCATAGGTATTAGATAATTAAATTCTATGGAAATACGTACCTACCTAGATACGTAATAAGTAGATATTATGTTATAAGTATAGGTACCTAGCATACTTCATTAGTTGTCTTCAGAATATCTAGGTAAGTACTATAAATATTTAATATATTAACTAATAAACATACATTTTTTTGATGTACGCATTTAAAGACTATAGTTATTCTTGCAATTGCTATAAAATATAAATGCGTAGATAGATATTAGATACCTACTTACTTATATCAATCCAAAATTTTACTAATCATCGAAAAACAATAAGTACCTACACCCCCTAACCAAAGTTTCAACTCGCAAAGCTGTACTGAAGGCAAATTAGTTTCCGATAAGCCAGTAGGTACGGGAAGGTATTGGGGAATCGTTTTGACGAAGGTAAACCCCGCCGCGGCCAAGATTTTATCGCTAATCCCTCCAAAACCGCTATCACTCACCGATTGAGATGTTAATATCGACTTTTATTTTTGAAATCGAATCGAAAAATGGAAATCTCTTTTCTATAACACTAGAATTATCAAATAGGATTATAATATTTCATTGAATTAGAAACACTGCTCAAAATTAGGTAAGGATAAGTTAGGAATAATGCTGGTTTTAGTGTTTCGTATACATACCTAATACACTAAAAACATAAGTAAAAAAATGGAATATAAATATTGTGCTATTATGACCAAAAATAATAAGCCTTTATCTTTTGGTAGAGTTCTTAGATGGAACACGAGCTACACCCATAAATTAAATCAAATTCCAGTTCAAAAATCTGTATAAAAAGCTCGCAGCAAATGTATTGGTTAATAAAAATAACAATGATTATACCTAAAATATTCATCAGCATTTGAACGAACAATTATTCTACAACGCGTTTACGCGCTCGAACGTACACAGAACATTATAGGGGTGCATACGGGCCGTAAATTCTAATTAGAGAGCAAGCAACAGTGCCTGCGGCATGCACTCAAACTATGCTGATTATACGCATTTACCTTGTGGCTTAAAATTTCTATTGCACGTAGGTATTACGTTTCACCAGTAAACGATGTTAAAATTGTCTAGCGCATCAATTATATCTTCATATAATTAAATTTTATACCTGAACTAAGAACTTGGCTTTAAGATATAAAATGATAAATAGATTATTTTATAACTATTGGTTCATATACTTAATCAGTTCATAAGAAAGGGGACGCTTTAATCCTTTAAATTTATTCCTTAGGCATACCTACCGAATAGTAGACGAAAATAGTAAAAACACCGCGTCTATATTCCAATATAGAAAGTAGAAAACAGTCATTTGTCATCCATGGTATGAAATATGAATTGTAAAAACAAACAGAAAAAATTTCAGGGGCATCCTAAATTAAGACCTCATATGTGACTTACATTTTTATAAAAGCCGGCTTAACCGAAATCCACCGACCCGTCGTTGTGTGACATGTATGCTAATGAGTGAAACTGTACTACGGGCGTTTCATGGGCACCCTTTTTAGTGCCTGAAATCCGTGCTGAAAGGGATTTTTGAATTATTCAACGGCCGGCGGTTAAATGACTGCAATAACTCCTAAACACAGTTAAAATGCCTGGAAACTAACATTTTCTCTGTTTATTGAAGTACTAAAAGACTCCATAATATTATAATTTATGTAACTATCGTTTTTAAAATATACTTACCAAATATATCCAATTTAAATTAAGGTCATTCAATAACTAAAAACAAATTTTCTATCCAGAAATATACATTACTTGAACGACGTGAAATTGTGACGTAGGTAGGTATGATGAATGGCAGGATATTTTAAAATTTAATACTTAAATCATACATCCACTATGTTGCTTGGAGAACATTTTGTACATAGGTACCCAAATTATGCGCCTTTCATGTTCATATTAAATTGAATTTTTAGATTATTGCTAGGTTACAAGGAATACAATACAAATAGAAGTAACAGCTATGAGGATGAAGTCGGTAATCTCAGTCTAAATAAATGAATAAAAGTAATTTTTCTATTTATATATTATATTTCTTAGGCCAAAAATATTCAGTAACCATCAAGATAAAGAAAAAAATTCCAAAGGAAATTTTCCTCGACTCAAGTAAGAGCATCAAGCCGTCTGCTATAAAAGTTTCATTTCGCAAAGTATTTGTCATTGCGTAGGCACTATAAGTATGGGATGGGACGGTCTGTAAGTCGGGTATCAACGGGGACGAGTGCAATGCGATTCTGCCCATCAACGGACTTTATTTCAATTCTTGGAAGAATATTTTCTGAATAAATACATATAACCGAAAGAAAATATACTTGACAGTTATTTCAATGTAACTGATGTTAAATTAGATTTACACTTGTCTATTTAAATGAATTACTTACATTACTTTTCTTTTTATGTAAAGACCTGTAAGTTTAATAAGTACATACAATCTAGTACATACGTTTCAAATACAAACCTCAATAGTATTAAAATACATATAACTTAACGGTACAAAATAAAATATACAAATCATTCCTAAAGATATAAAAAATCTAAAATATTTGAATATAAAGTGAAGGTTAAGGCACTTATGGAAATGGGAAAACTTCTGGAATTCGTTCGAGTTGACGCCGTCTCGACATAAAAAATATGATATTACATTAAGAATATTTTTTCCTCGCCGCAACTCAATATCCCCATTTTACATTTGTTTAATTAAATCGTTGTTATTAATGGCTTTATTAAACAAGTTCTTTCTGATTATATTATTGTAAATTTTAATGAAAGATGACAAGCTTTTCAGAGAATGTTTTGAAAGGAATTACCTACTTACGGCCTACGACCAATAACTTATAGTACCTATAATTATGTATTTCTTCAGTAACGTAGATATTATAAATTATAATAAAGGAATAGGTAAGTATGAGTATATAAAATCCTGGCCTTTGATATCGACTTCCATAGATTCTATCATCATCAATTTATTAATACATACTTACTTAATTGTTAAAATACTTAAAATTTTCTCAAAAAGGCTCATAGATATATAAATTATGTTCCGTATCTAACCAATCATTTAGATGAAAATAAAACCATAAAGCATGTTCTCATTGAGGCACCATTAGCATGGGCGGTGGAGAAGCCGATCAGTCAATAAATCATCTCTCGTCGGCATCTCTTATAGGTTCTATTGAATAACGATTTATTCGCTTACTCGTTGCTTTTCAAAATAAGCGGGCCCCTAATGCGCCTGTGGGAAATAAAACCCGCTTGTAGATAATAGTCCGTACTTAATAGGAAGCGTTTATCATTTGAATATTACGTAATAAAATATAAATTAGGAGCGTACTTGAACTATTTCAAACCAATAGCTTTTGTAGTTCGCAGGTTTTCGTACGTGAAAATGTTATACCTCCAACGCTGTGCATCTTTTTAGTACCTAAAGCAATATTGAAACTCCATGTAGAATTTTAAATCTTATTTATTACCTTTAACATTCAGGAAGGACATGGCTTTATAGACAAAAGTTACGCCTGGCTAACCATTTGTGAAGGCAGATTCAAGATTGGAAGGAAATAGGGGATTGTATCGGATATGCATAGCTTGCGCTTGAATAGCGCTTACGTACACTCCGGGGAAGCAGCCCGGTTACTGCTACAATCACTTTTGTCAGGACTCAGGTACCTCCGTCCTACATATTATTATATGAATGCAATTGTAGGATAACATAAATAAAATTGTTCTTTACAGTATTGAACTCAACATTGGGTATCACGTATATAATATCTATGCGCAATGTAGGTATCTACATAATATTATGTCTGTTTGAATAAACATTACGGTGTTACGTTTGTAATTAATAAAGAATTTAGCTTAACAATAAAAATGCGTTGGGTTAGACACATAAAATGCTTTAATGGTGGTCGAGGGCATTGTTGCGGTCGGATATTTAATTAAAAAAGAGAAAAATTCATAATTCCCGCTTTATTATATTTTCCCGGTAGGCCATTACACGAGATTTTATTAAACTCAACTGAATTTCGCTCCCCAGAGCGTGCCAGAGCCGTGAGCGTGGGGCGTGCGACAAAATTGTTTTACAATATAATTACAGTGAACCATTGTTCCGGAATTCAGTGCTGTGCTTCGATTTTCATTTTTATTTAGAATGGTACAATTTGTACCGGATTTCACCCGGCAGCCGTAGACTTCATTTGTTTTCATTTCAACGTATGGTTGCTAGATTGCTTCGCAAGTCGACCTGTTACACGGTCTCGTTGTTTATATCTGATATAATATATTAAATACCATACTTCGTATCTATCTTCCTACTGGAATATTTCAATTATTTAAGACAATTTGGCCAATTGTAAAAGTGTTTCAAAATGAGCTTAAACTTCGCTTTATATCCCTAATTCTCGCTAATTATGCGGTTTTCAGATTAAGCAGGTATTTCAGAGTAATTGCCGATGGCTGGGAAGTGCAGATAACATTTTCCTAAATAATACGTAGCTTTTAGCTAGTGATTATTGTAGTAAAAGTTTTAGCATTACCACGGAATAAATAGGGTTTTCATTCAAACACCTTCTGATTGTTATCGCCTGACACTAATGCCCACCAATCGCATCTAAGCATCTGTCTCAAACTCAAAGCTTACTTAGTTTATATGAAAAAAAAAAAAACATACAAGTTACAAACCTATTCAATCATATTATATTTTATTCTGTCTTCAATTTAATGAAATAATGCTGCCATCCTATGGAATAATTTATAGTTTTATTATTTATTGACAAGAAGGTATGATCTTGAGGTTGTACATTCGGTTGAATTGTAGAAAAAAAAACACAAATTTTAACTAAAGACTTTTTATTTATTCTTATATTACAAATAACATTATGTACACTTTATTTCATAACACATTGTTATAAATCTTATATCTACCAATAGGTGTACCTATTATAACTTTATACTTTTTGGAAAAAACAATAAAAAATAATTAAGGAAAAAAAATGGAAAATGTATTCATGAATATTAGCCTCAATGTTTAAAAGCAAATTCATATTGTTAGATAAAATATATGTGGTGATGTTTATTCATAAAAACACTTCATTTAAATAGTAACTTTATAAACAAAAAACACAAATAAACAATTTAACTAGTATAAATTAGGTAATACGATTCTTAGGTGTGTTGACCTCATTAAATCATTAGTGTAAAGGTCACGGTTGCAGCTGTTAGAATATTTTGTTATTTCGATATTTTGATACTTGACCATGTCGCTATAGAAAGAGACAAAGGAAATAGGAAATATTATTTCAGATGTGCCAACTTATTACGTACAACGTATTAATTTAAATAAAGTTGCATGCATGGATACAAAATTGATTGATTGATTTGTACGTCACATATTTATTGTTACAATGACTGCTCCGAATTCACTTTCTTTGTTTCACAGTGACTTTGAATTTGTAAGAAATACAAAATTATTTAAATTATAAAAAAAATGTTTATTTCTTTTTACATCTTGGTCTTTAAATATGAATTATACTTTGCAAATATTCCGATTCTCCTGACAATCGAGATGATCTCTATTTAATAGCTTCGCATTGAGCTACATTGTCGTTAATAGCGACACGTCCAAGTATTACCGATAAAGTCAATAGTACAAGTTAGTAAACACTATTACGAAATTTACATTACGGTTATCGAAAGATCGGAATTTAAAATATCCTTACTCCCTGAATAATTCTAACATAGCAAGTTCACGGTAGGTATCTCTTAAATTATTTATCAAGTAATAAAGACAGTGTAAAGAAATGAAGCACGTTATTTACAAAAGATATAAACACCATTGGTACTAGGCACTCTATTCAATAACAAATCAGAAGTTGTACATTATGGTGAGTTTTGGTATTAACATGATCTCACATATATCATAAGGTATTCTTTATCATCTTATTTATAATTTGTAACTTATATACACGGCACATTCTTTGTTAAATTAATAAAACAAAGCCATTATTTACATTTCATATCTACATGATAAGGTACACGCAATCATTATATATAATATGCAACATGCAAAAATGTAAATGTAATCTAATTTTTATTTTTAAAATCTAGTATAATAGCAATACACGTTCAATTATTATAAAAGAAAGATTACATTCGCATATCTGCATAGAAATCTCCGATACAAATTAAAACCACTCTATACTATAATTTAAACCACTTCAAACCATAATTCACAATAGGGCACCAATTAATCACTTTTCATACGATCTGAAAGCACTCAATCAAATTCGTTCTCCGTCGATTTGTTTATTCATTGTTCAACAATCGTCGTTCACAACACACGGGAGCACACATTCGCGTGTTTTGTTATAAATGTGCGAGTATGTCTATTTCCGACGGAGGCGGTGTGCGTGACTCGTTGAGCGCGGGAGACCCAGAGACTGTCACGATGACGGGCTGAGCGTCCGTGTGGACGATCGTAACGAGATGTTCGTCGGGGTCCTTCTCCTGTTCGGTAGGTTTGGGAAGAGCTTCTATTGTGTCGTTGGAATATTTGAGATCGATGGGAGTTATAGAGGGGAGGTTGTCGGAGACTGTGTTAGGCGGATCGGCGCGAGGTGCCCGGTACGACGGCGGGCCGCTGTACTCTGATACGCACCACGCTGCTCCCGTTGATCCTCTGAAAACCAAAAACAGTATAGAGTATAAGAAAATAAAATGACTCATAAGTACTGTAGGTAAGTTTAGAAAATTGGGTCCTGTGTTCAGTCCCGTTTTTGGCTAGACACAAGACTAGTCACTGAGCTGCTCTTAAAGAAAGTCGACATGTAACGCCCATTGCCAAAGGAACAAGAAACTCTACTTGAGAATTTTAAAGTATTAATTATTTATAAAATACATTTTCATCAAGAAAAATATGAGCCAGTTGATACATACATATAATTGAGGATTTGTTGCTTAGAAGCCAGAAGGAAACCAATTATTAGGATTGAGGGTTTCGCCCATAATGCTAGAAATCACGATAAATCTCCTATATTACTAATTAATTGTTTAATAACAATATTGTACTGTTTCCGCAACACGACATCAAGCGTTCCGCGTAATTTTGATAGCATAGTCGAGTGAGTGTGTTAATTACACATTTCAGGTAATTTTGAACAAGAGCGGGCTAATATGTTTTAATATTTACACGTCATGCCCACAGCGCAATTGACTGTCACTTTATTGACAGTAAAATCATAAAATGTTTATTTATTCTTTACTAGTGGTCCGCCCCGGCTTCGCCCGTGGTACATATTTCGCAATAAAAGGTAGCCTATGTCCTTTCTCGGGTATCAAAATATCTCCATATCAAATTTCATGCAAATTGGTTCAGTAGTTTAGGCGTGATTGAGTAACAGACAGACAGACAGAGTTACTTTCGCATTTATAATATTAGTATGGATTGTACTTATAATGAGAAAAATATAAAATCGCTTAAAAAATACAACAGGCGGTCATATTACTTTAGAGCGATTTCTACCAGACAATCTTCGGTACCTACTATAGAAGGATGATAAAAAATAGAGTTATGTCGAACCTGACTAGACTTGCTGAATTGGATCTGTATGTTGGGGGTGGTGATACCACTGGCGCACTTCTGTCTAAGAGAAGTAACCTGAAACAATTAAATTAAATTTAAACATTATTATAACAACAACTAAAATAACAAATAAAGCATAAACAGCACATGTTGGTTCATTTTATTTTAAGTTACAATTTATGGAACAAGCAAAATTAATCAAACAATATTTAATAATTACATATGAAATATTTGATCAATACATTTAAAAAACAACTAACGAAATACATTTATAATCATACAATTATACATAGCATTTACAGAAACAACTTTACACATCAGTGCAATACACATGCAGTATTACCTGAGTCTATACTCCTGCATAGATGCTTGGTAAGTCGGTGGTGGTGGCCTATAGTGAAACTCAGGGTATAACATGGCCGCATACGGGTGGTGTGGCCTCGCGTAACTCGGGGGCAGTCGGGGCACGAGCCGCCTGCAGGACGCACGACGTAACCCAAATAGGGCACAAGGGGCATCTCTTGCCCCTAGCCTCCACGCTAGCCCTGCTGCTGTTACTAACACCACTCCTATACCTGTAATATTATAACAAACGATTAGTTGACATTAGTAATTAGTTTATTGCTACGTCTTCTTGTTTGATTGTATTCTTGAGTTTTATAATTTATTAGAAAGTAAATTCTTAATAGGCGCCTTATTTAGGCCCATCTTTATTGAAATAAATAACTAATATTAAGTCAGTAAGGCTTTTTGACATATAACAGGCTTTATCTATCGTACTTCGACATAAGGTAAGTAAGTATTCAATAGCGCATTTGTTAATTTGTAATTTCATTTATCGTACAAAAATAATCAATCATGTAACAGCCATCCCTATAATTTATTATGAAATCCATAAACACACATGACTCAGCAAACAAGAGTCAAATAAAACTGTAACTAACTGATGTGTGACATGCACACATGACGCTCATACAATATTGACAATAAAGTTTGCTGTTTGCATTCGTACTTTTCAAACGAAGTTTGCAAATGCTATACATCCATAACTACGTTCATATAGGCAAAGTTTCCCAATCCAGGGTTTACCCGAGTCCCGAACACCGCTTTCGATTACACATCAATCGACGTTGATGCGTGAAGTAACCAATGAGTGACGCGTACAAATTGCTCCCAGCACAATAATAGATCACTTGTCTGTAACAACATCATTTGTCCCAAACGCTAATGAAAATCCAATTAATTCAGCTTGAAAACTCATTGGAAGTTTAATTGAAAACTTGGGCCGACACGACTTTGCGAATGATGTAATGAGATTTCGGCTAGACTTGTTATTGTCATATGCACGGTGAATACTCAATGAGCTACCCCTGTTTCACGGTTAATTACAAACATCTGTTGTTACAGTATACAAAGCTTTATTTAATCTTATAAAAACTCAAAGGCGTTGGGCCAAAAAGGTACGCAAGCTTTGTCTTCGCCCTTACGTATATTATTTATAATGTACGATATTTAAAACTGTAAAAAGTACAATACTTTATCTTTACCAAAGCTTTATAGAGGTATCTTACTTAAACGCGAACGAATTTTGTAACCATTATGATCATATACTATTTGTTTAGTATTGACTATTTAGTAACAGATGGAACCTCAATTCCATTTACGTTAAAATACCGATAAAATTCAAGTATTTCCGACAACGCGAACGTTCAAAATATTTGAAGATGAGTAAAATTTCGTTTCACACGACCTAATGGATTCGACGCTGGAAAATTTACGTGATCGTTTTTCAATGAAATGTTCAACTAACAGTAGATAACATTAGAAATAAAAATACCTAAGTAGGTATGACCGTAGTTATTTAAAAAAAAAATCGCCATTATAATTCAGTTTTAAACTCAGTGACAAAACTAATAGCACGTTCACGTTTTGAAAGGTGTTGTGTTAACGTTCTCCTTTGATCGAAAAACTTAAACAAAAGAGAAACATTAAACGCGGAGCGAGCTGTTAAATGATCAAAGAGTTTATGTGAAAAATATATTATAACAGAACCGAACACGGGCAAAGCAATAAAAGCAAAGTAGAGTAGAAGCATATTGATATATATCTAACTTCAACATCTTTATTAATATTGGGGTATAAGAAAATTAGATTTTTTTAACTGATAGGTGCAATATGACTTGTTCATACAACAAATCATATTCGTACATGCTTAGATAACAAAGGAAACTTGAGTTATATAAATCTCAGACTAAAAATAAATAAAATAAAATAAAACATACAAAAGTATATAAAGTGAAGAGTTTGTTTGTTTGTATGTTAGTTTGTTTGTTTGAACGCGCTAATCTCAGGAACTACTGGTCCGATTTGAAAAATTCTTTCGGTGTTAGATAGCCCATTCATCGAGGAAGGTTATAAGCTATATAATATATATATATACTAGCTTTCCACCCGCGGCATCGCCCGCGCAGTCAAAGAAAAACCCGCATAGTTCCCGTTCCCGTGGGATTTCCGGGATAAAACCTATCCTATGTCCTTTCTCGGGTATCAAAATATCTCTATACCAAATTTCATGCAAATTGGTTCAGTAGTTAAGGCGTGATTGAGTAATAGACAGACAGACAGAGTTACTTTCGCATTTATAATATTAGTATGGATATCATCACGCTAAGACCAACAGGAGCGGAGCCACGCGGGTGAGACCGCGGAGCGCAGCTAGTATATTATATTAAGGTTATATTTACCTATCATTAAAAGTATTAACGTAAGTGGTGTCGGGTGCGGCCTCAAGGCGCCCAGCGTGGCTCCCGCGGCCACCAGGCAGGCCCCGACCACTCCGAGGAAGAGGACACATAGCCTCAACGGAGGCCGACCACAGCAGGACTTCGGCGCGTTCCCTTCTGCATCTGAACACGCGTAGGCGGCGCCTCTGCCTGATCTGTAACAAATAAATCTTAAATTAGATAATATGTACATTACTATTGCCACTAGAGGCAAAATAAAGTTTGTATAGAGGTAATGTGAATAGCTTAAGTACCTAAATAATTGACTATTGTAATAAATAAATACAGCGGTATATCGGATATTTCCACAATCGTAATTAATTTTAGAGGAAATTTTACAACTCGAAATAATGAGGTCTAAACAAATGACTGCTAAAACATGATATTGTATGAATCCGTTTTACTTTGTAATTTTATTTAAAAATCTGATAAATGGTTAAACATCACTGCTTTGATTTTTTTTTATTCAAACAGCTTTGAATTTTTTTACAATTTCACAGTCATTTCTTGTGAACTTTAAAAGATCAATTTATAACATTTCCCAGAGGACATAAGTTCGAGCGCGGTAAATCGCATCTGCTAACTTCATGCTGCATTATTCATGCAGCAAGCAACGCCCATGTTTCCACACGATATGAGGCTTATGACTCCTTTAGCCCATTCATCCAATGACATTTCACTTAATGTAAGCGTATTCAAATTAATTCAACGCTAAGCATAGAAATAAATCAAGCACATTGACATAATACCGACTCTTTTATGTTTTTTCACATTTTAAACTTCAGTTCGAAAACCCAAAAGCCTAATGCAAATGAGTTTAATTCGTAATTCGACCGTTGACTGTCTGGTGCTAAAATAGGTAGCATCAGACGTAAAAGACAAAAAAGGGAACGGGCTTAAATAAAAATGCAAAAAGAGAAAATAGGAGATTAATCTAAATGTAGTACCTGTACCTTCCGCTATGAAACATCCTGCTAAAACGAAAAACTGAGCGCCAGTTATGATTTATCCTTTGTACATTTTTGAAATCTTGCAATTCGTAGCCAATTAAAAGTCCTGCCACGCTCATTCGTCTGCTTTTTACAACGCTAATGGGCTTCCCCTGTTCCGTGACATTAGCTTTGTGTTTTTATTTCAGTTTACAATGTTTTAACATTTTCGACCAAAAGTAAATTTTTTCAATTGCATTGCATTGGATTTTAACTAACTGGAATATTGTTTATAAAACATTAGACTCGCCAACCATATGGTGCAGCGCCAATATTGGCCGGATATGCGGATGAGTGCGCGCAAGTTCACTGACCTACATCATTAGATATAAAGGATGAGGGTTCTTACAATTTTAATCGCCGATGTATAACACAATGTGCTTACATAAGCTTAAGCTCCTCGCATACGACACGTTTGTTACTTTTATAGTTGCTTTGAAGGACAATCCAATCAACATGATAAAGGTTATAAAATAAGAACGAAATCATTGCCCCTTTTAATCAATATGTCCCATCTTTAAACAGAGTGAATAGTAAATTTAAACAAAGATGAAATACACACAAAGGCTTAAAACGTCTAGTTATGTGCTTAATAGGTCCGTAGTTTTTAAGGCAATAAAAACAAATCTTCTGGGTTTAGTTTCGTATGGAGCGTGGCGGCATGGAGTCGGATGAACGTCGGACATTTTGATAAATGACCGTTCCTACAATAACATTCATTTCGTTTGCGGGCTCTTCTCTCCTCTGTTTTTTAATTCGTCCAGTCATAGTACGCCTTCACAACTCACTTTGAGGCTCGAGCGGGAACCTCATTATTTAGGCTTTAGAAACTTCATTAAGCTTTCAGAATTATCGAACGATATTACAATGTTTCGCTGAATTAAAAAACTTTCCCTATTTATATATGAAAACCAATTACAATTCTTTAGTCTAATAATATTTTTTAATTTAGTTTTACTACGTAAGTATCACGTCATTTTTTTCTTTACAGTCAGACCAGGCGTCACACGCGTTCAATGTAACATATGGGCAATTAATGTATTTTAACACGCGATGTACCAATTTAGTAATTTAATTAAATTATTGTATGTGAATCATACACAAAAATTTTCATCTCCTAAGTGAATGTGGTTAGAAATATTGTAATTTATTGGTTTATGGTTGTTTATAGATAGTTTATTCAACTCTTTGGTTTATTGCACAATCCTATACAAACATTAAGAAAATACTTATAATGTGCTATGTTAATCGTATCTACTTATTTGCGAGAATTTGGACAAAATCCAAGATATATTACGAACCAAAGTTTTCTTAATAAGACAGGTTATAAATACTTATGCAAATATCTCAATTTCGTGAAGATTTAATACTTAACTAACATTGCGGAGAGAACCTCATACTATGGACCGCTGAATATGTTGTGCTTATATTAACCCATATCGTGGAATAGCTTTAGGGCGTGAAATTTATGTCATTAATAAGGGCCTGAAGGTTAATTATCTTATTTATAGTACCCACATTATATTATGCATGTATTATTAATTATTATGAAATTAAATTGACAATTTAATAGCCACTGTTGATGTCACTTAATTACTGCATAAATAACAACATTCATAATGAGCGTCAAATAATAATTAATGTATTAAAGTAAAACTTATGAAATAAATGCTGATTAAAACTTTAAATGATTCCATTATTTAGTTTAAAATCGTGCAATTAGTGTAATAATATATTATAAATAACTACGAGAAAAAAAAAAACAGTAAGTATCATAAACAAGATGGTAAGTAGTGACTGAAGTTTAGTGTACCTACACATAAAAGCAATACAAAAGATAGAAGTCCGATAGAAAAGTATGTTTATGAAAATTTTCTCACGAGATACTTGTTCTACTTAAGTATTGTTAACGTACAAAATGATATTGAAAGAAAGGAAACTAATTATCCTATAGTTTATTGCCTATTGTTCGGCAGTGTAATGCGTGCCGCAAAAAGATCAATTTCTCAGCTTAATCCCATCTCTGATCCGACCCTTTTTTAAGGCCCACGCTTCATCGACCATAATACCAATACGAAGAAATACACTTTCATATTATAATACATATATAAATATTCAACATCCCATCGCACGAAAATTCATTTTAATGCAGCGATTTTCATAAAATTTATATTTACAAGGCAACCTTTCCGTATAACGTATCAATTTCATTCGGAAACATCATTTACATAAATTCTCTCATGTCTGAAAAAGTTGTAAACATTTCTCTCGGAGATGTAAATAGAAATTGAAATATTTTATTCACGAATGAATAAAATGTATCTTGTGTAGGTATTATGTTCCTATTTGAATCAAATGTAAATTGTGCCTTTAGCGTTAATTCTCTCATTCAATGGACGATAACTTATACGAATAGAACTATTTGAACTGTGAGGAACCATTGGCCTATGAAGATAAAAATATAAAATCAAATTACACTTTAGTAGTGCTGTTTCTTAGTAGATAATAAAATATAGAATATTAGATCGTACATGCGACTTGAAATATGACGTTAATAAATTGTACCCAATCACGATAGAAAGTAAACGGCGTAATTGTAATTATAATCGAACACGCTCATTTAAAATATAATTAAATAAATCATATTAATGACATTAGTTACACGCTTATTTTGTTTAAACATAAACTGCGTCATTGTGCCATCTCATCATACACAGAAAGAATTAGCATAAATCCTACTTCAACTGTATTATTCATAAAGGCCACAGTGAAAGTGGCAACTCTAACTCTAAAAGAGTAAAAGGGATTACTTATAACTTTAGTATCATTCAGAGCAACAACGTTAAGCTGGCGTTAGCTTTATAGGCTCCCTTATTAGATCTCACAAGAGGTAACGTGTCGCCAGTGAGAGCAGCGAGTACCGTGTTTTCACTCTAATTACACCCTAGAGGTTGTTAGGGTGGAAAACGTACTTGCTCTTTGCTTTCGGGCTTACTGTGTCAGATTTTCCGCACAAATATCATGCGAGGTTCGCTTCAGCGATTTCTATTACCTATTAAAACATAACATAGTCTGGTAAGAGATTGATAAAGTTACACTCCCGTTTCGTTACCTCAAAGTAACTCCTGTCCTCCGATAAATGTCAAATTTAAACGAAAATACCTTACACGCACCACCGCGCAATAACGAACCTTCAGTATCTACGAAGGGTTCACTACTGCTATTTTGTATTGGTTTACTGTAGATAATAATTTACCTGTTGATAAGGAATATGTTTTCTAACGTTTTAACTGTAAGTAGTAGTTGTAAAGTATTACAACTACTACTTACAGATCTATTTTGTTATATAAAAGAAAAGTCTAAAATTAACTAGTTTCTTGCTACCTATATTGCTACGTAATATAATAAGAAACTATATTCGAAAGTAAATAGTTAATGTACCACCATTCACACTCTAACTCTAGTCATAATGGCTCAGGTGCAACGACATTATATTGTGAAAAGCTCTGTCAAGCGATTTCAACACGTAATCACCTTTCTCTGTACACAGATATTAGTTGAAAGATTGCTCGTCTATTATGCTCATTTTCATCTGAAGCCAAGTCAGAATGAATCGTCACTAATAGTGAGTGCACGCATGTGAACCAAGCGAGCATTGATCCATCTTGGTCGTGATCTTATGCTTCCTCTTCCTACATAGATTACATACGTATTAGCGAATCGTTTATGCAAGAATGTATAATATTTCAACTATTACATGACGACGGATGAGCTGGTGTACCGTTTCATATGGGATGTCGATAATGGCATTATGCACTATAATGTACATAAATATAATGTGCTTAGAAAAGAATCTATATTCTATATTAAACATAAAAGGAATCAGAGTATGCATGCAATTTTTCTTATATCATTCTTTAAATTTTTTAAATTAATTTTTTCATTATGTTATATTGTATCTATATTTGCAAAGAGGACCTGTAAAAGGCAATGTGGGGAAATTAAAGAAAACGAGGAAAATAAAAAACACTGCTAAATAAAGCTTTCGTGCAAATCTCTCAATTATACATCGTGCCGTTCGCATGGTATTGACGCAAACATCCAGTAAACACGCTGAAAATGTAGGACCGTGCGATGACAAGGCTATGACAATATCACGTTGGAAACCGGAGGAAATAAATTGAGATCCGCGATAAGCGCTCCCTTTGACGAGCCCTGTTCGGATTAGGGCGTGAAAAATGATAGCTTAGAGACACGGCCTCGCAGACGAATGGCATGAGCATACGACACGCATTTGGACACATGAGGGCGACAATCAATAAAACGTTGGTAGAATCCTAAAAAATAAAATCGAAAATACAGAGATACAATCTCAAAGTAATCAATACGCTGGTTTATAGGCTACGCTCTTCGCATTTTCAATTTATTTTCGAAACTAAACAACAAACATGCAACAAACCCTTTACAACAACTTATACGGTTGAGGAATAGTTTCCTTAATAAGCTTTTACATTAGATTGATGTAGGTATAATTAGAAAAAAAAAAGCTTTTGTAAGTACGTTAAAATAAGTGAGTAACAATCACACACGTATCATTAGAGATGTATAATTAGTGTACTGAAGATGGTTATTGGTTACCTAATTACGAACTCGTTTCTTGGTAAGAGAGAGTACAACTAAATTAACACAATGCATTCAAATGTCCGCCCACAAACAATAGTTATTTGTAGACGATGCGAAATCGACTATTAAAACGAAATGTTCGATACACTGAATAACATCGTAGTATTTATTTTAAAATAAATAATTCTGAAGCTCGGCGCCTCGATAAAGCTGTACAAAATGAAACATGACGTTTTTTTGTACAAAGCTAAAAACATATTGCTAAATCACAAAGCGTTGCGAATTTTAATCCCGTCGAAATCCTATGACAGGGTATTTGGCGCGTGACATGTGTCAAAACTAGTAATTTTCGTCTTTTACACTTTTACATGGAGGGAGATCGGTGTCGAAACACATGTACAGCTTTTGTTATTTGGAATGCAAAATAATAACATTACTAAAAAATCCTACTGTTTGTGTACTATTGTCTTAAAAATTAGGTACCATAGCGAATGTAAGGGAGTTTTTGTATGTAATTTGTTCAATAGATTTTCGGTCCTAATACAAACATACAGAAAACTGACCTCAATGCTATCATTAGCATAAGCTTTAACCACTATAAAGTTACATTTGCCTACATAATGCTAACACGGACTACTTAATCAAGCCCGAATAGCAAAACATTGCCAGGAAAACGGAAAGCCAGTAAATCTAGCTTAGTTCCTACGGTATCAGCCTTACGTATACTGGAAAAAGTATTTTGGGTCAATGCGGTAAAGTCAGGTTGATTTACCACAAATCACTACACAATTGTTTTATAACTCTTGTGCAATGCCTTGTGCAAGTTTGTTCGTTTCAATAAATGTAGCTAACCAAACCAAGAAACTGTTATAAAAAACACGTCTTTATTAATTTTAGCAATATATCGCAAATAGTATTAAAAAGGGCGATATTTATCCAGTCTGTGTTAAATATAATACAAGTTTTGAAACAATTAATAATTTTAAAACAACAATGCAAACTTGATCTGAATTGGGTACTTCAACATGAAGGTACATTATTGAATGCAATTTCATTATTTTTATCTATTTTCGTAATATAAATTAACTTAGTTTGTGAAATTATGCACTTACAAGAGTGTGTCTGTTTTCTCTCTTCTGCCTTGTGATGTGAGTTTGTACACAATCACAGGATGTTTATTGTTTACATTTCGCCATAAGATAAACAGATAATAACAAACATTTACTTTTTGCGTGATTATCGACGGCACGGTTTACAATATTATTTACTTTATCTTTTGTTCTTTTGATATTTTGAGCAGGTAGTGGCAATATAATTGGAGTCATTTATTGGCGAATTTTAAATTCAATAATTAGGTATTATAATGGCCTAAATAGGTATATTCCAATACATAAAAATGCATTTACCTTTGCAAAATTTTGAATGATAGTGAAACAAAAAAGTAGTTATATCTGTTATTTAAAAATTCAACTCAACCTCATTCAATAAAGTTATAAAGAATAAATGGGTATTTGAATATTGTGTAGATACATTGCATTGTGCAAATGTACAACTAATAAATTATTCTTATCTTAACAAAATGTTTGTGCAAAATATCCTTTATCGCCGATTTCCTACGATCCGTATTTCTATTTACTTTCAAATCGATGATATAGGACGGCTGGACGGACCATCTATTTGTCTTGCCAGGTAGAAATATTCGTTGCCGCTACAAAAAAGGACACACCATGTTTTGTTCGACCGCATCCCGAGGACTCCTTTTCATTGAGATTTTGGTATTTTTTGTCAACAGCTGATGAATTGAACTAACCAGATGGCTTGGAACTGGTAACTATTCTTTACAATGTCTCTTAAAATATAATAAACTTTGAGCGTTATAAACGTTTTCGCTCGTGGTCGGTTTAAAAGAATTGTGCTGAATTAATTTGTTTGAAAGTGGAGTTTTAAACACACGAGAGAGAGCAATTTAAATTTGATTATACTTTTTTATTTTCAGGTTAAAGTACTCTCTTTGAAAAATATAATTTGAGCCTTTTTGTCCGTAGGTTCATCCATTCGGTTGATTTAGCAATAAGCCTGAATGGCCTTTAGTTTTTACGATTGTTATTAAGGAATCTTTTTTTGTTTTTATTTTTTTTATATTTATCATTGCCATTTAGTTAACTACATAAATGAATGTGTAAAGTAGCATTGATTTCATTTAAAGAAAAAAAATGCAGATTTCTAGGGAATATAAAGAGTTAGATCTCGACATTTATTATGCGCTTTTGTAAAGGTATAAAATATGTTGCATTTACATTTCTTCTATGAAACCGAAATGAAGCGAGACCGAGTCGCTTGTATATGAACATTTTTCTCTTGCAGCATTGTAATAAAGCTGTCGTATAAAGTTTATCAAACAATTATATGTATAAAACCACAGGCGCTTGACATATTTAATAAGCGGTATATATTACTTAATTATACAGTGCTATAAAACATAAATTGTTCTAAAATTGTTACATTTCAAATCAGTTATATGTTAGAAAATGTTAGAAAAAAAGAAAGTGTACACTTTTTTTGATGGGTCAGGAAAACTGTGATCTAACGCCATCACATCTGTTCAAATTATTAACTTGATTCTTTGTTAATGCTTAATTTTACGAATAAAAAGCTCTTTTGAGTGTGTTATTACCAGACCAAGAAGAATCAAGAGAGATAAATTTACAAATTTATCTCTCTTGATTCTTCTTGTTTAATTGATTAAGTTTAAGAACTGAATTCCATTTTGCAAATTTTTTTAAAGAAATTCATTAAGACTTTTAAAGCCGGCTCAACTGCAAAATTTTCTATTTCATACGACACAATTTTCATAATAATAGTTAAGTACTGTTTTCAGGGTCGTCCATTTAAAATGTTGCCTACTTGCATCGTTTTGCTTGATTGAAGCTGCCCTAGATGTTTTAGATTAGAGGCGCATTAAATATATGAAACATGTCAAGGTATATTACATCTTAACATGCATTATGTTTACATTTCAAGGTAAGTTTGGAATTTATATTCAGACTCTGCGGTTAGACATTTGTCCCTTTAAGTGATGTGATCATTTTAAAATTCGTTGTTCGCGAAAGAAGTTTTCAGTTTGAAGAAGAATAGGAATAATTCCTGCATTATCATTTTTTTCTGGAATTAAACATTTGAACATCCTTCCAATTAAAAAAATCTATCATGAAAAACCTATAGATACGAGTAGGTATATCCTGTCAGTTTCCAGATAAAATTTAAGCACTCGAACAACAACGCGATCCGTTCTAAGCTCCATTAGCGACAAACTCTTTAATCGTGCACTTACATTATTTCAAATTCAGGTCACGTTACGTACAAATTTTACCTGAAATGCGGTTCTAGTAATTTTATTTAAGTGATGGAGGCGATGCGACGTTGCCCGTTCGGATATTCGCCCAATCCAATTTGACATAGCGTTCGCGGCGTGATGAAAAATTTTCCTTACAAATTTTGACGGTAATCCCCGTCATCACTGTCTTTATTAATCATATTATCTCTTGCTATAGTCCTTTCCACCTAAGATGATTTCTGTGACTGTTGTGTACGAACTGGTCGATGGACTTTGGGTGGCGAAAAGAAGACGAATGTAAATTTGCGCGTATAAAATTTATTCAAAATTACAAGAGTGCGTTTGGTACAATGAATTTTAGCGAAGGAGTTAACTGCTCGACGGCTGCGTGGCAAATCGAAGTGGTAGTAGAGGACAGTGGTAAGGTCATCCGCGGCCAATCGCACGGCGCGGGGACGTGACGCCGCGATGACGTAGTAGCAACGCTCCGTTCCGCACGATTTTGTTGCGGCAACATGCTCCCGGCCTTGGAACGTGCTGGTTCCAACGAACTGTCGACCACGAAGCGAAGAATCAGCTATCTGGTGAAGGAAGCGGACAAATTTTAGTGAACGCCCGACGCACGATGCCGTCTGCAGTACGAATGTCGGCCACTCGTGCTACTCCATCCTTCCCCGGATATGTCGCGTGGATGCGCCCCAAGCTCCACTTCAACGGCGGCAATCGGTCGTCCTTAATGAGAACGAGCGTGTTCTCCTTGAGATCCCCCTTGTGCTGGTGCCATCTGGTTCGCGTTTGCATCTCGGAGACATACTCTTTGGACCAACGATTCCAAAAGTGCTGGCGTATTTGTTCCACCCTCTGGAACCTCGGGAGACGAAGCTCAGGCACGTCGTCTAGATGCTCAGCCGTTACAGGTGCAGTCAGCGGACGACCAACCAGGAAATGTGCAGGGCTAAGTGGAAGGAAATCATTGGGATCTGTGGAAAGATGGGTCAAAGGACGGGAGTTCAGGACAGCTTCAACCTGGGTCAATACTGTGCTAAACTCCTCGAACGTTAGATGTGCGTTACCTACTACACGTTTGAGATGGTGCTTGCAGCTTTTTACTCCAGCTTCCCACAATCCCCCGAAATGACTAGCGTAAAAAGGTATCATTTTAAAATTAATATTTTGCGAAGTTGCATATGCTTTAATTTCATCAGAACAGGTAGCTAAAAATTTTTTGAACTCATTCATGAGACCGACAAAATTTCTTTCCATTGTCAGAAAAGATAGTCACGGGTTTACCTCGCCGCGATATGAAACGTTTCAAAGCTAATAGATATGATTCCGACGATAGATCGCTAACAAGTTCCAAGTGAACCGCGCGTGTAACAAAACATATAAATAAGCATATGTACGATTTTTGTAACTTAGCACCTCTGCCTTTACGATTCAACGTGAACACTGGGCCAGCGTAGTCGACACCACAACGTATAAACGGATAACCTGGGTCCAGACGCTCCTGCGGTAGATTCCCCATAATAGGCGCGACTGTAGTCGTTTGCAGTCGTGCGCAGCGCATGCACGAATGTACCACCTTCCTAGCGAGGCTTCTGCCGCCGACCGGCCACCACATCTCTCTGAGCGTAAACAGTAGAAGCTGTGGCCCGGCGTGGAGTAAACGTTCATGCTCGAACCGAAAAAGCAAAAGTGAAAAATGATGATTAGATGCGATTAAAATAGGAAATTTTTTATCAAAACTAAAATTTGGTGAATTTTGAATACGCCCACCTACACGAATTAAATTATTATTTGCGTCAAAGAATACATTTAATTTAGAAATTTGATTATAGCCTGATATATTCGTTATATTTTTATTATTTTTAAGCGCATAATAAATATCAGGAAACGATTCCTGTTGACTCAACTTTGCTAACGTTAATTCAGCACGATTTAATTCCTCGACTGATAATAAACCTGTCCACTTATTAGTTTTATTTCGCGCGTTATTAATAAAACGTAATACATAAGCAGCTGCGCGTTTAAGTCTATTATATTGTGAAAATCGAGAAAAAATAATTAAATTATCGTTTAAATTATTACTTATGTGACAACAAATATTTGTAGATTTAATTTCCGGTAAATCTGAATTAATTAATTTGGAATTTTTTAAGTCGGGCAATTCAAAATGTACATTATGTAAAAATAACGGACCCTCCCACCATAAAGATGAGGAGCTAAGCGCTTCTAGACCTTGCCCGCGTGAGACTAAATCGGCTGGATTATCCTTGCCTGCGACGTGACGCCATGGATGTTCCTTGGTCAGCTCGTGAATCTCTGCCGTCCTATTTTGAACATAAGGTTTTAATAAATTAATAGGCATACCTAACCAACCTAAAACGATAGTTGAATCTGTCCAAAATACTATTATATCAAAGTTTGAACGCAGTGATCCAATAAGCTTATTACATAATCGTGCACCTAACAACGCACCACACAACTCTAATCTAGGTATAGTTGTAGGTTTAGTCGGCGCGATCTTACCCTTCGAACATATCAAGCGCACTGTGACATCAGCTGTTGCATTGATCGTACGAGCGTATGCGCAAGCTCCGTACGCGACCTGTGAAGCATCGGTAAATATATGTAGTTCGGTTCGCACTGCACATAACGTGACGCGGTATTCGTAAACTACTAAGAAAAGATAATCCATTTATAAATTTATCCCATATTTGCGAAATTTCGTTAGGAACCGATTCATCCCACGTCAATTTTAACAACCAACATCTTTGTAATAAATGCTTTGCGATAGTAATAAACGGACTTAATAATCCTAGCGGATCGTATATTTGTGAAGCACACGATAAAATAATACGTTTTGTCACTACTTCACTCTTTTGTATAATTTGCGTGAAATAATAAATGTAATCATCGAGACTATTCCATCCGATACCTAAAGTTTTATTGTTACAAGTTTTACATAGATCGTGTGTTTGCGATTCATTAACGCTAGGCGTAATTAAATTTAAATTATGACTAAAAATCCATTTTCGTAATTTAATACATGCTGAATCTAAAAGACTACTAGTTTCTTTACAAATATTTTCTAATTCGGACATAGAATTCGATGAAACTATGAGATCGTCAACGTAAAAACAATTATTAATGGTATCGGCTACATACGGAATATTCGAGTTTTTGGCTAATTCCTTTAAACATCTACAACTTAGATACGGTGCGGATGCCGTTCCGTACGTCACGGTGTTGAGTCGGTACACCCTCAGCGGCTCTGAGGGATCATCCCGCCACAAGATCAGCTGCAGGTCACGCTGATCTTCAGCAATATTCAATTGCCTGTAAAATTTTTCAATGTCAGCGCATGCAACATACCTATTCTCGCGAAAACGTAATAAAATAGAAATTAAGTCACCTTGAATAGCAGGTCCAATCATTTGTATGTCGTTTAATGATACGCCTGAACTAGACTTCATACTCGCATCAAAAACTACGCGTAATTTAGTTGTGGTGGCGTGCTCCCTAAACACACCATGATGCGGTAGGAAATAGTGCGTATTCCCATACGTATTGACGAGACTCATATGACCTAAATTAATATATTCCTGTATAAAATCAGTATACATCTTTTTATAATTAGTATTTTGCTGAAGACGTTTCTCTAACGCGTAAAAACGACGTTCAGCTTGTGCGCGTGTATTACCTAATAACTCAGGTGATTGTTTCAACGGAATTGAAACACAGAAACGACCATCGGAAAGTCGACGTGTTGTGCGAATAAAATGTTCCTCACAAGCAATATCTTCGCTAGATAATTGCTGTAATTTATTGCTAGGCGCGGATATTTCTTCCAATTCCCAGAAATTCCTAACTAACTTATCGAGTGAATCATCTTCCGTCGATAGTGTCGAATAATTACAATTAATATGCGTTAAATTTTTATTACCAGTATACGGAAAAGATTTAATTGCACCTGACACTATCCAACCTAATTTGGTGTTTTGAAGGAAAGGACCACTTTTAAGGCGCATTTTTCCTTCGGTTATTAATTCCCAAAATAAATCAGCACCGATCAGTAAATCAATAGGTTGACTTTCGTAAAAACTGGGATCAGCTAACAATAAATTGTGAGGAATATTAAATTGATTGAAATTAAATGTAGTTGTAGGCAATTTTGATGTAATTTGGGGCAAAATCAAACATTGAAAACGGGCAGTGAAGCTCCCGTCGCGCGATTTAATTTCAATGTTACAAGATTGCGAACATTGCGTAATAGAATTACCTACACCGTGAATATGTTGAGTGGACTGTAATATTCTTAAATTTAATTTATTTGCCAACGATTGCGTAATAAAGGATCGCTCGCTTCCGCTATCTAGAACTGCGCGTGCGCAATAATACTCACCCGATTCATTACATACTTCAACTATCGCCGTAGACAATATGACAATCTGTTGCGAAGAATTGTCATCCTTTGTATACATAACGGTTTGTGCGTGATTAGTATATTGAAGTTGCATGTGTGCGTTATCTGATGTAACGGGATGCGTATTAGTAAGCGAGGGGTGCTCGTACGTAGTTAACGTCACTGTATTTTGTTTAATTGGCGATAATTTAATTGCATCACAAAGTAAACTATTGTGCTTTTGTTCACACTTTCGACACGGACCGAAAAGACAAGTACCAACCGAATGACCTGGACGCATACAATTAATGCATAAGTCTTTATCCTTAATTAAATTAAGCCTATGTTGCGGGGATAAGTCGAGAAACTTCTGGCATGAATATAGCTGATGCTTTTCGTTACATAGCAAACATGACTTGTAATGGCTGCGCGACTTATTGGATTGCGATTTAGAATGTTTGTTATCCGAAACTATGTTGCAATGAATTTTGGATGATGAATTTTTATTTTGGTAAGTAGAAAATTTATTTGAATTATTTGAAATACTAGGTTTACTGTGATTTACGGAAAGTGTAGTTAATAAATCAGCTTTTTCTTTAATAAATTCCAATAAATCATGTAGCTTAATAATTTTGTCCTTATGTATTTTATAAAAAGTGTTCTTAAATTGTTCCCACTCGCGTTCAGTGATGGGATCTAACTTTGATACCACGATATAAATAATTAATGTGTCCCAATAATCAGTGGGTTCCCCTAAAATTTTAAGAATACGTAAATTTTTCAAAACTGTATCGATTAAATTGTGCAATTGACAAGCCGATTCTCTGGATACGTTTTGTAGGGAAAATATTGCTTTAATGTGACTTTGCACTATCAATCGCGTGTTATTAAAGCGGTTTAATAAAAGATCCCATGCAACCAGATAATTATTGGATGAAAATTCAACGTTTTCTATTACAATTTTAGCGTCACCTTTTAAACTCGCCTTTAAATAGTGAAATTTTTGAATTGGTGGTATTGATTTCGAATCATGAATTAAGGACGAAAACGTATCGCGAAATTCTACCCAGTGTTCATGTGAACCGTCAAAGCTAGGTACAGAAATAGTCGGTAATTTTACTGAATCGATACTAAAATTGTTACAGGTCGTATGGTCGTGCGCTAAGGAACAGTCGATGGATTTATTAACAGATCTATCCTCGGAACTATCTGGGTTTACCATGCAGTCCAGCATAGCCAGGACAACATAATATTCCCTCTCAAACTCGACGCGTGATTCTATGAGTTTATCCGTTTCTGACTCCGGGACAAGATCTTCGATTTTACTTTGTACTTGATTGAAATCGTTCATTAAACTTTGCGCACCTGGTATACGTAGTTTTAGTTCTGCCCTCTGATGCGTGTCAAGGTCAACATTTTCAAACGAAGAAACGTATTTTTTAAAGTTAGTTAACCTACATTTAATTAATCCCCTTTTTTTCCTCAAATCCTTAAGCTCCTTTTGTTCAGATAGAGACATAATTACTGAAGTAAAAAGCTACAAGTACTTACGTGCCACGTGAAGCAGATTCTTCGGTTGCGTAAAAGCACGTGAGGAGGGAAGCAACACCAAAAGCTCTGGAATTTACAAAGCACAGTATCAATCAGATGAAGCTTCACAGGGTTGGATAAATTAGCTGGCCGTCTTACCAAACTGCACTGTAATTTTGCGACTTCTTCGCCGATTGCGTCTCGATCCAGGATCCGGCTCGAAGGACCAGAAATGTTTATGTTTCAATGGATTTAGGGTGGCAAGAAAGTCGAAAATAAATTTGCGCGTTTAAAATTTAATAGTCAAAATTACAGAGTGCGTTTGGTACAATTAATTTTAGCGAAGGAGTTAACTGCTCGACGGCTGCGTGGCGAATCGAAGTGGTAGTAGAGGACAGTGGTAAGGTCATCCGCGGCCAATCGCACGGCGCGGGGACGTGACGCCGCGATGACGTAGTAGCAACGCTCCGTTCCGCACGATTTTGTTGCGGCAACAGTGACACATCGATCTTTGACACGTGAGAGAGATGTCTAGAGATGTCTTTACTGAAATCATATCAATTGTTTCCGATAATCGATAATATTTTATATGGAAATGAAATCGATTTGAATAAAGTACCAAAATTAGTTTTTTCGGCATTTCGCCAACAATTAACTAAGGAAACTTAGCAAACAACAGCAACAAAAAGTCAACAATAACAATTAGTAACAATAACAGAATACCACGTAAAGTATCAATATAAAAATGCAACTTGTATACAAGGCTGACGCACTCGTACAGACGATTGACTCGATTGACAAACGATCACAAGATGGGCGCCGATTATATGATTTTCCAACTCTATGATTTTTCAACGATCCATTTCATGTACACGAATTGCGTAGGTATTATATTTTTGTGTTATTTTATTTTATTTTTCATTATATTAAACTAAACAATACTGTTTTTGATTTATAAGCTTAAGATGTTTCATTTTTATATTTTTGGTAATAATGCCGCCATAAAATAAAAATATTATGCACTAAAATTATTTTGACGTTTTAAACATAAAATACGTAATTCGGAACACGATGAAGTGTCACAGGAATCATCATAGGTGAAAAGGACTATAAGGTTTCTCGAGATGTTAATTCATGCATATTTTATTTAATAAACA
>CAJQZM010042031.1:0-12043 GCA_907164665.1 Colias nastes | reverse complement strand
TTTTTGACATAATTTTGTTGTTTAAGTACTTATTTTTATGTGATCAGTGTATGCAAAACTACAAGTCCCTTCGAGCTTAGTATACCAATAGTGGGACACCCTGTATAATCTATCGGGTCTTTTATACGTTCATTCCCATGTTCCTCCATAAACCGCAAGTAGGTATTTATTATCATTAGTTATTACCTTAACTATGATCAAAAAACTTAATAATACATTTACAGGTATTTAAATCAAAGATGGCTATATTAGTGTTTTTCACATAGGTATTAAGTGGTATTAATCAGTACATTCCATTAAGCCTATACTTATAGACCATTATAATGTTGAATTTTAATGGAAATAAAATAAATAGTTAACAATAACGACCTAGCAACGTGGGTGTCGACATAAATGTAATAACTTTATAATAATAAATGTATATCTTTTGATCGTCCTTATTATATTATAAATGATCGTCCTTATTAAGAAAGTCAATTTTCGAAAATCGGTACATGCATTATATTTCTTTTTAGAAATAAAGTAATGTAACGTTTCTCTATTTAAAGAATCTTCAGTATTTAAAGAATTTTTCCTATACGGCCCATTGAAAATTTGTCAGCCTGTTTAATTTATTAAATTTAAGACAACGCGGGCAAAGCCGTGGGTGGGAAGCTAGTGTATCAAAAATAGATTAAAAACCACATCGTATAAATGGGTCGTTATACAAATTGACCATTTACGATTCGTGAATGAATCTATTTCTGAGAAGATGTCGTTTTATCATTCGCGTTTTATACACTTGCGTAAGTTCATTATGAATTTAATCTCTCGGTTGTTGTTTTTGCTCAAATTAATAATGCATATTGTTGGAGATGTCACACGTTATTATCGAATGCCAAAATAAGCGAAGCTTCTATAACTTGGAAATAAATTAAAATAGTTGAGTTGAGTCTCTACTTACCTATGTGTGTGTTTTTATTAACTATCCGCTCGTTTTCGGGTGAAAAGCAATAAAAACAAAAGTTATAATATCTATGTATTTCAGAACAACACAACTATCTTGTAAAAGCCTTTTTCAAATCAGCTCTATACTTTTTAAGTTTACTTCAAGTATTCTAGAATACTTTTCCTTTCAACTCGACGAATACCTATACATAACTAGATGTGCCGCGTTTTTTTTTTGCTCCACTCCTATTGGTCTTAGTGTGACAATATACAGCCTTTCCCGGTACTGAAATATTTTTTCAAATCGATCCGTGGTTCCTGGAATCAGTGTGTTCAACAAACAGAAACTCTTCAGATTTATAATATAAGTATACATATTCTTATAACCCATGTCTTATTCCAGATCTACCACATGTGCGATGGCCTCGGGCGGCAGTTCAGCTATTCCTGTCCGAATACCACGCTGTTCCAGCAACGGATGCTGATCTGCGATCACTGGTATATGGTCAACTGTTCCAACTCGGAGGATAATTATGATGCCAATCTGCTGATAGGTCAGTACTTTATTAATAGTAGATGTAAATTTATTCAGTGTACTCATATATGACCAACTGTCGAATTTGAAGGAAAATTTTGATGTCAATTTTGCTGATAGGGTCAGAAATTTGTTTTCTCCCGCGGCCTTTGAAAATTTTTGATGATTCGCTCTTATTGGTAGCTCATCTTAGCGCAGCTTTCCACGATATATGCTAAGCTATACTACAAGTATACTACATATAAATATTATACCTAACTGCTATACGTTTTACGAAACAAAATTCAGCATTTTATGCTTTGCTGGCATACAATGCTGAATTACAATGCTAAAAGGATAAAGGCAATAAATTTAAGAAATATGTTATGAAGATTTATTTTAATTTCTCCATGATAAAAATAAAATGGTTATTAAATCTACCACATAATATGTTCATCCTACAGATCTGCTTTTTATAGCAGAACAAGACAAATAATGTGAATGCAGGTCACTTGAGGTTAAGTGGTCATCGCTACCACGAAACATTGGCTCTAGCCAATGTCTACATAGGTATTGCAGATGCTTTAGCTTTTTATGGCTTTATGGATTTAAAGCTCATTTCTTAAATGCTTTGAAGTCCGATTTCTGGTTTTGAATTCTTGGCTCTTGCAATAAGAGCCACATGAAGGAATACCTATGTGGTTATATTATGATAAGGTTTGTTGATCGTATATTTTTTTTATATTTCTTGAAACTAATATAACTTAATTTCCAACTTACATAAATACGTAGTTAGCGCAAAAACTACACCAATCATTACGAAGTTACCATGACCAAGTACTTTTTTACAACCTAATTAAATCTTACAATATAATAATTAAATCTTATAACATAATAATAATTATGTTTCTGACATTATCAACGATCTGAGCATCTAAAATGCGTGCTGCCCTTAAAAACTTTTCTGCTTTAAGGCAAGGTATCAATGAGTTCATTATTTTAAACCTTAGAGATTACCTTAATAAAATTATTAGATATTATTAAAGAATATTAACGTCTAACAATTTTTGCCAACTTTTACGTATTCATACAATAATACAATTGTAATTAAATAATATTATGAGTAAATTTGCAACAATTATGGAACCATCCTTCAATGGAGGTCGTTACAAACCTAATAGCTAGCCTTGCTACGTATTGCACTTTACAAATTATAATTTGAACTCTTGTTAATAATCAAAAGTACATTAGCACACGAGGAGTCAATCAAAATCAATTTGGTATTGATGTTTAGTATTTAAAAATGAATTGACTCCATTCAATTGATTGCATATTATTTTTTGCTTCTAGAATTAATGTAGAGGAAAATGCAAGTAATATAAAAATTGAAATAGTCTGGAGTGTAATTCACCGGTTATTAATTGCTACCTCCTTTAAATTGTTATTAAAATACGCAATAACGTTTGCGTGCAACTTTTTATTTAACCTTTCCTTACCGATTACCAAACTCTATAATCATATGGGCAAATTGCAACTTTTCAAATGCAATAAAAAACGTCGCATTGTCTGGTGATGTCTATCATTTTTTCCATAATTGTTTAACGCCTATTATCCTAACATGGTCAGACATAATGGCCTAAACAATGTTTTTGCTCATATAATCATTGTTTGTATGAATGGACGTAATCAAGTGCAATGCCCTTGGCAATATTTACGTGTGTCCGTTACATGGGTGGTATAATTGGGTACTTTTTGCGTGATAACACGAATACGGCAATGTATTATCGGATGTCAGAGTTCACGCGGTAATGACCTGTTTGTTTGTAGAAGGCCGTGTACCCATTTCAATAAATCATCTGTGTCATGTAATAATGGACCAAGAATTTCTTCTGATGATTCAGTCATATTTTATCAGTTATCACGTCTTCTGGCTTTAGTCTTTAGGTAGAAATAGCAGACAGCGTTGCATTAAGAAAATTCTCAACTTTCTTTGTCTAGTATGATTTCTTCGTCTCCCTCATGTCATCCCTCATCCCTCATCATTTCTAACTGTAACTAAAATTAGATTGTATTAAATTATAGTTTAAATAATATATCAATCACACGTAAACATTTTGTAGAAGCTTGCAGTATGCATCTACTTTATAATGGCGATGGATTCGTGATAATATATCACGCAATCAACTCACATCGGAGTTTCCTTGCATTAATTAAACAAGTTATGCAATCATTAACTAAAAGTATTTTTTAATTGCAGGTCAAAGAGATAAACCGTTCGTGTCTGATGAGGAGATGCGACAACGGACCCCTCGGCCTGACATACTGTCTGTTCCACCGAATAGTAATTACTATGATGGTCTTAAGGAATCTGAAACAAAGGTAATAAAAAAATCTTTATCCTATTCTATAGTACTATTCTATAGTAATCAGCCAATAGAAATACTATTCTATAGTAATCAGCCAATTCCAAGAATTTGAAATCATCTAGCCTTCTTGTAATAAAAACAGATTTAATAGATTATTAGCATAAACGATCTCTGGTTTGATTTTTTTTTGATGCACCCGATGAAGATTTAGTAAGCAAAATACAAGCAAATATTCAATCATTTAATATTAATTAATTTGCTCTCTTTCAGTTCTCAATCCACCCTGGCAACAGCATCGTCGGTATAGCTGATTCTCTATCCAGCGCCAACAACAATGGTTTGGACAGCGACAAACAAAACTACCGGCCACCTACATCCTGGTCGGCTGGCACCGGCGTACGGTCAACAACTCCTCGCTACATAGACAATGATAACGATGATATATTAGCCCAACCTACAAGACATACACCAGTCCAAGAAACCCCTAAAATACAACCACCGTCCAAAGAATTGAACCCACCTTTCCTGCCGTCGCCAGGCTCAAATGATGGCGCTGGCCAATTAGACATCAGAATGGAACCAGAAGATTCAGTATACAATTTTATTAAACGCTTCGATCCAAATTCTCCCGACACGCGTACTACCGGAACGTCCATGACGCAAGCGGAGATCTTAAATCTCAACCAACATTTACCAGCTGGACAAGCTAGTGCAGAAGAAGACAGAACTCCGCGCAAGAATAAAAACAACGATAAGAACTTTAACTTCGTCAAGCTGGATAACAAGAAAGGATCAAAAACTGAATCTAGATTTGATTCAGTAAATTCCAAAGTGAAATCACAAGACACACAAACCACACAAACCACACAACATATACCAGAACCTTCTAGAGATTTGCTGCCACCGAAAAAAGATTTCCCAACACTGGGTATGACCACTACAATGGGACCACCAATCTACTACGAATGGAAATGGGCAGTACCTGCGCTGGAGCTCGAACCACCAAAGTTCAGTAACTTCACGAATGTAACTAACGTTCCACAAAAATCTCAAGGAAAACGACCATTTAGCGCACCAAGAACTACGCCAGCGACTGTTGATCTAACACCAAGCAACACAGAGTACAATATTAGTTCTTACTTCGTACCAGACTACGTATTTCCTTTAGACAATCCTCATCCAGGTTACGGCGATGATGAAGCACAGACTTCTTTCCAAGTTGAAGTATCAAGGGCCGGGAGGTCTAGTTATGGAGAAAACCCTAACTGTCCTCAATGCCATCCAGCCTATCTTGAACCTGGTAAATGCGAGCCTTGTGTAGTTAAACGGTAACACTGTTAGTAAATTATTTATTCACATAGTTGTACGAGTCATTATAATTTGTATGATTCACATAAATCCCTTGTCTTTACTAAACAGCGACTACTTACTAGACGAGTATCTTTGTAGAAGATAAACAGAAGAATTCGAGAAGGCTTAACACTGTGATACACCGACAATAAAAGCAATGAAGAATTATAAGGAGCCTTATACAATAGAATATAGATGATAACGTTCGCAAATTGTATATGGCTTTCAAGATTTTGTACACACCCACTGATGGTAATTTTGAATACAAAACTTGAACAAATCTTAATTCTTTAACATAGTAACACGCTAGAATCGTTATTTAAATCGATAAGGTTCATTTATATCTACTAAATTGTATGAAATATATTTAATAAATACAATATGTGAATGTATGATCAAATTGATAAGTAATAAAACAAAATATATGTAGCTAATAAGAATAATTATGATTTTATTGTTGTATTCAACACAACAACACATTTAAAAATTGTTATTTCTATACAATTTGATCTTGCCATTTTGACGAAGTAATGTTATAATTCGCTTAATACGTCTTTTTTAGGGTTCCGTAGCCAAAATGGCAAAAACGGAACCCTTATAGTTTCGTCATGTCCGTCTGTCCGTCTGTCCGTCTGTCCGTCTGTCACAGCCGATTTACTCGGAAACTATAAGTACTACAGTGATGAAATTTGATGGGAATATGTGTTGTATGAACCGCTACAAAAATATGACACTAAATAGTAAAAAAAAGAATTGGGGGTGGGGCCCCCCATACATGTAACTGAGGGATGAAATTTTTTTTTTCGATGTACATACCCGTGTGGGGTATCAATGGAAAGGTCTTTTAAAATGATATAAAGTTTTCTAAAAAACATTTTTCTTAAAGTGAACGGTTTTTGAGATATCAGCTCTCAAAGTCGTAAAAAGTATGTCCCCCCCCCCTCTATTTTTATAACTACGGGGTATAAAATTCTAAAAAAAATAGAGGTGATGCATGCTAATTAACTCTTTCAACGATTTTTGGTTTGATCAAAGTATCTCTTATAGTTTTTGAGATAGGTTGATTTAACTGTAATTTATTATATTTGCTGCTACGGAACCCTTTGTGCGCGAGCCCGACTCGCACTTGGCCGGTTTTATAATTATTATAGTATCGTGTATATTTTGTTACTGACATCTGTTGTTTATTAATTCGTAATAGTTGTGTACAAATAGATTTATTTTTATACATTGTTGTAATATTTTACACGTGCCTATGTAGAAAGTTAAGTTAAATTAAATACTAAAATGTATTTATTGTTTTATTTATTACCTTTGTAGACATTTCTATTTCTAATTCATCTGAATCTAAATTGATAAATGTGAGCATGTAACCAATGAGCGCTGGATTCGATTCCCTTTGGTGACTAACAAAAAAAAAAATAAAGAATGTAAGGCGGGCGATAAAATAAAAAACGACGTGTGGCACTCGGGGACTGCCGCGGTAAAGCTATTGCATGCTATGCCTTCAAGCCACACCTCCGCCCGTCGGAGTGGGGAGCGTGAGGTTTTTTCGTTACGGAATTTCTCGATTCGGTCCCCGCGCTCAAGGCCCGCGATAGAAGCTATGCAATAGCTTAAAATGTAATCATATTGTAAGAAATTACACGCGAGGCCGGGTTAAATATTAGTTTGAATGTAATAAGAATGTACTGCGATTCTACACAGCTACCTAATAGATGTAGGTAGTTGATAACAAATCGCAGCGAGTCAACGACTATTAGTAAAGTGAGGGTAGTAGGGTCGAACGTCGTATAAACAACGTCCGAGCCCCAAGGCACGATTCGTACGAATGCGCCACGAGGCACGAGACAAAGGAAAGCGGCTTTTTGTAGTATTCGACAGCTAAGCATGTTCAGACATGAAATAATGACAACTACATTGACAACTATTCATCCACAAAAATATTAAATCAAAAGTTACGTCTAACAATATAATAATTGTAGGTACGTGAATAAAATTGATCTATGAAACAGCTGTATGTAGGTAGGTATAATGCATCACCTGCCCCGTATTATCTAACATAAATATTATAATATAATAAACAGAAGATTTCATTTCTTTAAGTACCTACATTGAATAAAAACTTAAAAAAAATCATCTATAGATCTTCATACATTTAAGCGCCTTATTCACGGTCCATTTGGCTGTACGTCCCGCTAAGGTCATACACGATACACGACGCAAAACGACAGTGAATAGTTT
This sequence comes from Colias nastes, assembly GCA_907164665.1. Classification (NCBI taxonomy): domain Eukaryota; kingdom Metazoa; phylum Arthropoda; class Insecta; order Lepidoptera; family Pieridae; genus Colias; species Colias nastes. The sequence continues at coordinate 4,642 of CAJQZM010042031.1, read as the reverse complement.
TGACGTACGTCAAATAATAACATAATAATAATTATTATTGACGTACAGCGGGGATGGACCGTGAATAAGGCGCTTTATATACGTAAGTAAACCATAGTCCAATAATTATCCAATGTAACTATATTTTGAAAGTTTTGTCTGTCTGGCAATTACCTATCCGGGTTTCACGCAAGTAGTAGGTAGTAGGTCTACTGGATTTTGATGCAACTTTCTGTAATCGATAACGTAGGTATTATTATTTATTTCGTTGAATTTAATTTGAATTTGCATCTACGCACGCGCGAAGTCGCAGGCAGAGCAAGTAGTATTATAATAACATTGCATCCTATAATTTTAAAGGTTTTATCCCGGCTTCATCGGTCAGATGAGGCCAGACAATGCCTAGGTAGTGGCTACTATAAAAATAGATATTCTTCAATAGGTACATACCTTTAAGCACGTGTGTTGTAAATGTAAATTTGTATCTACAGCTTACGTCAATCTCATACATTCGTAGTCTATTCTATTGAACGCTACGCTAACAGAAAGCCACTTGGCTAGGGGTAGGGGGGAGGATCACTAAAAAAAGTAGACCGTAGACCGTACTTGCCTACTTTTTCTCGTCCAAGATGTGATTATTAAAAAAACTAACTCTATAAAATAAATGATAATCTTAATAATATTATAAGTCTAAGTTATAAGTAAAACAGATTACATACCAGAAACGAAACAAAAATAAAACAAACGAAAATTGAAATCGAATTGAGGCATCAAATTCAAAATTCAAAATAAACATTTTTACGTCTACAGACAAGGCAAGGGATTAATGCCACCACAGGTAGCAAGGGCACACAGTCATAGACTACAAGTACATATTAATATTTTAATAATGTGATATTAATATTTAATAATGTTATAATATTGGAAACCTTTACAATATAATATACGAAATATCAAGGTTGGTTAAATAAGAAATTACATTTTTTTTTATAATATTGCAATTATTTTCTTATACATATTATTATCTATGCTATGTCTATGGTTTTATTAAAAATGGCAATATTTTTGTAGTCTATGCGTTCAACTTCATTTTCAGACACCTGTCAGTGATAAAAAACGCTTTTGTGAAAAATATCTACTCGCAAATTCAATTGCAATATTTTATTATCTTTTTTTATAAAGTGCAAACCTCGATGAGGATTTTTCAGTGAAACAGTACATATTATGAAAATACTTCTAAACGTATATAGTTATAAGAATGAGTAAGGCTAATCCGCTAGGTTTGCTTGTAAATTATGGCGATTCCGATGATTCCGACGATGGTGGTTCAGTGCCCAAGAAGCCGCAAGGAAGTGTAAAATTGCCAACAAGCTATGCGACAAACGATCATGCTTCAGCCGCCATCCATCCACCGCCAATATCACATTGCCGTAAGTGTTATTATAAGAGTAATAACCTATACTAATTTTATAATATTTACAGCTTTCAAGTACTGAAAATCAGTGGTTATACGTTCAAATTGAAATTAACCACGGACGTACTGCTCAAGATATTTTGTTATTAAATTTTCATTGCTAGATTACTATAGATTTTAGATACATCAGTATCTATATTGAGTTTGAACACTCATTCGTTATTAAAAAAAAAAAAAAAAAATTTTTGGTTAGTACTTCTTTTTGTACTTGGAACATTCGACTTCCTGAGCAATCTTTACTTTGATCAATACTATTTTAATGTGAAACTCTTTACTATTTAGCTTGGTCTGCTTGCTACGATGAGAACAGTGGTTTTACATATTACTGGAACCAACATACAAACGCAGTCACTTGGGAAGCACCTCCAGAGTATCTATTGGCATTAAAATTAGCGCAACAACAGTTGACTACAGCAGGTATGTTATTGTTTTTATGTTTTACAACTATTTCTTTGTTGAAGACAATTTTAGATAAAGTGTAAAACTCATACATTTATTAATCAAATAGACTGAAAAGTAACGCTTTTGAATGGTCAAAATACAGAAATATACTAATTCACCATAAATTTTTATGATTTTTTATTTAAATGTTGATATAACTCAGGTTCAGCAGAAGTATCCGCGGAGGAATGGCAATTGTATCAACAGGCGTTAGCGGAGAAACAAAACACGCCAGCAAAAGTAACTAAGCCTTCCGTAAAACCATCCAAGAAAAATGAGAAAACTTCCAAAAACAAGAAAAACCCAAAGAAAAGGCCTTCCAGTGACAGTGAGGATGAGTAAGTTTATGAATAGAATTATAATAGTAAATTTTTATGCTATCTCATGAAATTTCTTTTAAATTCTACCAAAAATTGCTTCCACAAACTAACAAAGTAATAGTAGAATGATTATTTTTATAAAAACATAGTGAATTAAAAAAAACATCTCATCTGTATAAATGATATACAGGGTGTTCCACTAATGGTATACTATGCTCCAAGGAGGTTATAGTTTTGCATACGCTGAGTACGTAAAATTTTTTTTTCAAATAGATGAATTCTTAAAACTCTATGTATACACCCATAACAAGCAACCCGCCCAACTTTGCCACCAGCATGTGAACTATCGTTTAAGATTATGTTTTCATAGACAAAATGCTCACATTAGAGAAGCAGTATATGCCGGCTGCGCGAAGCTTGAGAAGAAAACATGAATTTTCAGGAAAAATTTAGCAAAAAATTTTTGACGTAATTTTGTTGTTTAAGTATTTTTTACGTGATCAGTGTATGCAAAATTACAAGTCCCTTCGGGCTTAGTATACCAATAGTGGGACACCCTGTATAAAATTAACCATGTATCATATGAAAACTCAGTGCTATCAAAACAAAACTTTTATTTATGCAATAAGACTTTTGAATTGTCATAACATAGATTTACAATTTACCACTGTATCTTATTAAGCCTTTTTTTACAGGTACAAAATAGAACTGATCACATCTTACCACAACTCAGATTCGGAATCCAACGACGAGCAAGAGATCGTTAAACCGCAGATCACACCTAAACCCCCAAAGCATCAGCCGAAGAAACAGAAGACCAAAGTAGTGGAGTATGGACCCTCGTTACCTGATAATCAGAGTTATTCTGCGCCCATAGGTCCGGAACTGCCACCTGACTTGGTTGTTGAAGTGAAACCGGAAGAGAGTAAAGAAATTGTGAAGGAAGAGGTATTGACTCTATTTTATGTGTATTAAGAGTCCGTATATTACAAAATTGTGCTGGACGAAAGCTAGTATTTTTACGTTTGAACGCGATCATCGTGCAGTCGAGTAGCAAAGGCTGCAGCGCTCAAAGTGGAAACATTATAGGACCTTATTATCTCGTTGTCGTTATTGTTGTATATTTTATAGGACAAGTTGTCTTCTTTTAAATTCCGTGTAAACTACAAAGACACGAACATCCCGCATCGAAAAAATTGAAACACGCCTCAGGTTATTGGCTATTAAACAAACTGGACAATGAAATAAATTGTCTCGAACACTTTTTAGATATTGAATGAATCTTTAATTTAAGATATTATAACACATTGTTACTAATTTAGTTTTTTTAAACGAGCTCCTAAAGAATTACAGAAACAAGTCAAAATCACTCTAAAATCGATACGGACTCTTAAAATAATGGTTTTTTGTTTGGAAAGTAGGAAATATTTAACTCTACAAGAAACTGATTTTTTTATGTGTAATTCTTCAGATTTTAGAAGTATGATTTCAATCAATTTGTTTATAAAAGTTAGTGTAAAGTTTATTTATTAATTGGTATGTTTACTTTCAAATTATTGATTTTGTTAAGTAAAGATGATGCTATTTCTATGGTAAATATATACTTTATAGAAATTTTTTTACTATAGTATTTTTAATATGGGATAGTATCATTCTATTTTGTAATATGCTTATAGGTATAGGTCTTTTTATTGTAAATTTTACACCAATGATGAGAAGCGCAAGCTGAAAATGCAATTGGCAAATAGCCACACAGTAATGTTTCAAGATCACTAACTTCTTAATTATTATTTAATTTTGGAAACACTTTGCAAAAATCATGTCATCTTATAGTTTTTGCTTAGTGGGTTCAAGTTATTTAATGATATATAATTTAGTGGGATTGGATTATTACTATGCACTTTGATGGCTAAGTTTTCAATCTGAGGTGACAAATATATTATAAAAATATTAAATATATATGTCAATTATTGTTTATAATATATCAAAACATGATATATTTGTTACAGGAGAGCAAATTAACTCCTAAGCCGGTAACAAAATCCGATGAAGACAGTCAAGACGAAAGTGAATTATTAAAGAAACTCAAAGATAAGGCCATGTTGTTAGAAAAATTAGGGGGTGAACTTCCTTCAGAGTTACAGAAGATTATAAAAGATGACACATCAAGAACGAATTCACCTAAATCAGTGAAAGATCTAGACATTGATGAGCTATTACAAGAGATTGAGCAAAAGGAACTACCAAAAGCAAAAAGTAAAAAAGTAGACATATTTGACGATAAAAGTATATCGAATTCGCCGCGTAGTCTTACCCCAAGTCTAGAAGACAAACATACAAACGGACCGTTATTCCCTAGTGCAGTTAATATCGATGAAACTAAAATAGTAGATAAACCGCCGCCACCTCCTGAAAAGGAAAAAAAGAA
>CAJQZM010042030.1:0-29020 GCA_907164665.1 Colias nastes | reverse complement strand
TGATTTATTTATACTGTGGCGTAATCGCCCGCCTTCATAGGTCACCGGAGTTCATGCCGCGCCGGATCCTGCGCATGGCGGGCGCGAGCCGTCTCAGTGCCTAAAATGCCTAAACTTTCAGTATAAAGGGTTCTTAAGCAGTGATGTTGTTTTCGCCTCCCGTGGAGTAACAGCGTTTTGCTTTCAGCTCATAATCTATTATGGAAGTAGGCTTCGTAGGAGGCTGGTGTATGTATTTGTTAAGGAATTTTTTGTCGTATTGTTGGGTTGCCTGAATCTTTGCTTAAATTTAGTTTATAGATTCTACATTATATTTTTAATGTGTACCTACGCGACTTTGCTTATAACAAAACGTGTGTTGAAAATAGAGGATGAGTAAAGGGAAATTAAACTATGGAATAATCTATCTAATCTTCCTAATATTATAATGTTGAAAAGTTTGTTTGTTTGAATGCGCTAATCTCAGGAACCTCGGATCCGATTAGAAAAATTATTTCACTGTCCACTCACTCCATTTATCAAGATAGGCTGTATAATATCATCACGCTTAAACCAATAGGAGCGGAGCAATGCGGGTAAAACCGCGTGGCACAGCTATTTGTGTATGAAATGAAATTAAAGTAATTAAAATCATCGTCATTAATACAAAAACTAGGTACTAATTATTAGCTACAGAGATTTTTAAATCAAAAATAATTTGAATCAACTAATTTAAATTATTCCCGGTTCACTAATTTTAAAAGGAATTTCGCGAAAACGTTGAAGCGAGCTATTATCAATCACTTTGTTTAAATTCGAGAAGTTTCTATCATAATGAATTTAAGCGGCTTCACCTTTACTTTGAAGAATATTTTAGGGATGTGTTAATTATAACAGTGATATAACATTATTTTCTCTTTAAAATCACAGTGATTTTTGGTTCCAGTTATTTCAAATTTTTCATTAAAAATATATTGTCCTTTTCTTATGTTGGTTTTTACATGCTTCATATAAAAAATGAACATAATTTTATGGCTTTTCCATATAATAATAGGATACATCACCGCTATAATATAGACCTCTTCTGAAGAAAAACGTCAATTACCTAATATTAAAAAAAAATGGTAGTTCTTTCTAAATACGAGAAAAGTATTATCCATAGCATAAGGTAATATCTAAATATTTCAAAGTAACGCATCGTTATCGCTACATTCGCTACCTGCTATAAAAATCACAGTTATTTATCACTGTGATTTAACACCCTGATTGTTGTGAAAAGCTGTCCATCAATCACTTAACGAAGTTCCAAGTTACACCAAAGAAACTGTTAATTCCTCTTCTAACTTGTTTTATTCAACAATTGAGTGTGCTTAGACGAAATTAGCCAAGTTTCCAGCTCCAAATATTTAACTAAGTACTGTTGTTAATTTGGTTTGAAATTCAAATAGATAATAAACAGTTAAATTGTGTATTGACCAGTGACTTCATTTGAGTTAAATGGCTATTCATAATGTTTATTCTTTCTGAAGAGTTTTACGTTGGTAAAAATCGTTATAATTAACTATACTTGATCAGGCTTTACCTCGTTGCAACTGTGATTTAAATGTAGGGATGTTTATCAAATTTTATCAAAATCGGCCCAGGCGTTTAATGATAACATAATAAATAATTATAACAACCATCTACTATTATAGAGCTGTTTCATTAATCATTTTAATTAACTAATTATTTCTTTGAATTCCGTAATTTCATAGTAGAGGTAACATAATCATTAACTTGGATAGCCCGGAACTATCTTTTATCGAGGAAGGCATTTAACGTATGAGCAAAGTTTTAATGAAATAAGCATACATTTTCCTTTATTAATTTAATCCTTGAGTTCTGTTTCCATTTATTATTTGTTAATTACTAAGCGCAAACAAAAACCAATTCACAAAATATAATATGCATGTGCTATTTCAAGATGAACATTTAATAATTATAATAATTAGCCTTCATTTAAACTGAATAAGGTACAAACCGATTTCTACTTCATAATTGAAGAGTACAGGGAAAGAATGATCTAAGTCACCCTAAAACTCTTTTTGAGTTAGTAACGCCATCTTGTTCGCAATACGCTAAGCTTGCTTACCTCAAAATATGAAATGGGCAAAAACGTTCTAAGTCCCGAAAAATTGTCTTTAATATTTCGGCCTAAAAGTTATAAGTGATCATAGTCCAATCGTGACAATGTAAAAACGATCATAGTCATACGACATTGATCATTTATACAAGTTTTAGACCGAATTACTAAACGTCAAGAATACAGTTAACGTTTCGTGTTTTTCGTATTTTTTCACAGCTTCAATATACACATTCTTTCAAGTGGCCAATCAATATTTTTTTATTTCATATCCTCAAACAATTGCCCACAAAGGTGCTGATGATGAACAAAAACTACACAATGATCCGGCTACCTACACAATCTTGTCCATAGTAAGTGTCGGCTTGATGAAGTGACTGTCACATTTCCAGAACGTGGTCACAGCTATCTGGAATGTGACAAAGACTTTGGTCTTATTAATCAAAAATCATTTTCTGAACTTCCAGAAGATTGGATTAAGATATTTAGGGAGTCGCGTGTAAAACCATGCCCCTTCCATGTAATTGATGCAAAAAGGATATATTTTTTAAGTGGACATCTTTTTTGACTGGGTACTTTAGAAACCAATGTCCTTTTGCCACAAGACCAGTCACTGAATTGTATATTAATAAAAATCAAAACTGCAATACTGTAAATGCACGACAGTCATTTAATGGCCCATGGGAAAGTCATGTGATAGTAAAACGTGGTAACCAAATGATTCAAGAAGATGAACCTGAGCTGTCATACAATAATTTAATTCCACTCGAAAATGCTTTGTACACAGATTTGCAACATTTGAAGCAGTTTTGTTCCCAAAGAGCTCAAGATTATTATAATAATCTGCCTCATATGGAGTAATATGACTTTGATCATTCTAGCACATTTTCAACATGACTTTGATCATTATTCCAATTTATTTTTGTATGTTAATTAAGATATTAATAAATATAATTAATATAAATACAATTTTTTCTTTTTTATATATAACACAATATCCTATAATATTTCAGTAGTCATCCTTGTATAAAAGAATTTTAATGTGTTACATTAATTAATTAATTACAAGTCTATAAAGTTAAAAAATAATATTTCTAACAATTAGCGTAAAGTGACTTTGATCATTTTTTTCCTGTGCTCTTCAATTATCAACATATTTATAAAATTTATAAATCTCAACTTTATTCCAAAGGTATAAAGTTTAAAATTGGTCTGTATCTGGTAATTATCGATAGGGATTTAATAATTCATCGAGTTCCCGAGAGATGTTAATTGACAACATTTTCACGGGAATTTTATTATGCTAAATTAAATTGAAATGGAATCGATTCGTTTTATTCGATAGTAATGGCATTCGATTATTCGATGGTCGCTTTGATAATGAGGTGCGGAAAGATGCTTTAACCGACTGTGAAAGAAATAATAGATTCGTATTTATGTACTTGTATTGGTACTGGATACTTTTAGTTGGTAATTTATTATACCAACTATGAAATATAGAACACAAACAATAATTTAAAATACAGAAGTGCGAATTGTAGGTATATTTATTAAAATTTAATTAGGTATAATATTTGGGGTTGGTTGACATTTCTCTACCTTCGTAGCTTTTAATTCATTATTTAACTTTTTTAATTAGAAATGTTTGTATTGTTCAACTCTAATTAACGGTTCTTGGTATTATTTAATTTAGTTTTGGAACAACATCAATATTATCCTTATTTAAGTTCTTTAACATATTCCATATATTATAAAGCTAGGAACTACTGGTCCGATTTGAAAAATTATTTAGGTGTTAGATAGCCCATTCATCGAGGAAGGCTATAGGCTATAATATATCATCACGCTAAGACCAACAGGAAGGGGGCCAAGCGGGTGAAACCGCGGAGCGCAGCTAGAATTCCATAAGCCTTTTAAGTACAACATTCGTTAGCTATAACGTTTTACTATAAAATAATTAATTATTCCGATATATAAAGTTTAATAGTAACAAGGAACCGGATCTCCGCCAAACTGTCGAAACGGCCCAAGAGGATCTTTTAATTAATTTTTAATTGATTCTGAAACTTGGCGTTCAAATCTTCGTTCTTATTACGGCTAACGAAGTTGTTACGATATCAAAACGATAATATTGGAATGTTATTTTGGAGTTATTTTTATAATACTGTAATAAATCCTTTTAAGCTATTGCATAGCTTCTATCGCGGGCCTTGAGCGCGGGGACAGAATCCAGAAATTGCGTAACGAAAAACCTCACGCTCCCCACTCCGACGGGCGCGGAGGTGTGGCTTGAAGGCATAGCATGCAAATTGCAATAGCTTTACCGCGGCAGTCCCCGAGTGCCACACGTCTTTTCTTATTTATATAATTATCAGTATTTTAAGCTTACGTAAACTGATAGATTTCTGTAACTGCAGTATGTAAATTGCACTTAAATATTTGTTATAATAATATATGTGTATTTCTTTTACTATAGATACTATGCTCTATCCTAAATTTTACGTGTATTTTTCTTACGTGTGTCGTGTTGTTCGTGTCTACGCCCGCGGTTCAATCACTATAGTACAATTAATTAAAATATTAATGACAAATATTAATTACACTACGCAACCCATAATTCTCACAAAATATTGAAAATTGCTCAATTATTTCATAGTAGTGATATAGTAAACTGCAATACTGGACTCAGAATAACCCCCACAGGTACTATTTTGGCGGCATCCCAACTAGGTTATTATGTTCCTCATGACAATCAGGAGCGCCGCATTGCATCTATTTGTTAGCTGTTGCACGCCACATTGTCCATGTTTAGCCCATTTTTAATAATACATATAAGTATTCTTTGAGATGTCAAGCCAAAAAAGTTCTGGGAATAATAATTTTTCGTAATATTCACTGACAACTTTTGGGAGAATTTACTTAAGAGTCCTTATCGATTTTAGAGTGATTTTGACTTGTTTCTGTAATTCTTTAGAAGCTCGTTTAACAAAACTAAATTAGTAACAACGTGTGATGATATCTTAAATTAAAGATTCATTCAATATCTAAAATATGTTCGAGACAATTTATTGATATTCATTGTCCAGTTTGTTTAATAGCCAATAACCTGAGGCGTGTTTCAATTTTTTCAATGCGGGACGTTCGTGTCTTTGTATTTTACACGGAATTTAATAGAAGAAGTTTTCTTATAAAATATACAACAGTAAAGACACTGAGACATCCTAAAATATGTTCGGGGCAATTTAAGTACTTTTATTGAAAAATTCAAAGAAAATCTAAGTTAAAATAGCCTTACTTTGATGAAATTTTATGCGTATATGGCGTCGAATTTCTAGTTCTTACAACAGAGTTAAAAAAAATAAAAAATACACACTAAATGATAGGTTAATGCTTAAAAATTTGCAATAAAAAAAATACATATTATATGTTTTATGAAAGAAATGGAATAATTTAAAGTTCTCTAGAATTTTCGATTATATACGGGAGCGCAAACGTTGTTACGGCAGATCTATATAATCGAATATTCTAGAGAATTTTAAATTATACCATTACTTTCATAAAACATAGTAGTTAGTTTTTTTAAACGAGCTCCTAAAGAATTAAAGAAACAAGTCAAAATCACTCTTAAAATCGATACGGCCCCTTAAGTTAATTTTGAAGCGTACAATACTTATAAAATTTATCTATATATCGAACACAGTAAGCTGTGAATTATGCGCTGCCGCGGCCGTCCCGTAATTAGATATGTATATGTCGTGGCCATATCGTAGATTTGCTCATTTCATGAAATGGCCAACATAGTTTGATCAGATCGTTAAATCGTCAACGTTTCACGATTTGGTCATCGACATTTGGCCAGATCGTATAAAATATCTTAGAGAGTCCATAAAACACTAAAAAATTCAGAATATTTTAAGAACTTGTTTATTGTCATTTAAGTTAGTGCCGCGGTAGCGCCGGCGAATACCAGAAGCGAATGGTTTTTTCAATAGAAAACAGTTAGGTTAGGTTAGGTTAGACTTTAATAAACAACGCACGAGCCGAGCGAGCAAAGCGAGCGTGCCGCGGCAGCGGCCGGCGAGTGCCAGAAGCGAATCGCTTTTTAAAAAAGAAACAAAAATGGTCACTTTTCGTGAAGTAAGTGAAGTAAGTGGTCAATTCCCAAATCGTGAAACGTTGACGATTTAACGATCTGGCCAAACTAAATTAGCCATTTCATGAAATGAGCAAATCTACGATATGGCCACGACATATATACCTTAATTAGATATAAATAAGCTTCCCCTGAATGAATAGTTTATATGACTGTTTGAATATACTTATCGTGACTACGAATGCAATTCCACAAAATATACATGATTTTACAAGAAATACTTCCAGTCGACTTCTTAGCTCGTTTACTGCACAATTAAGCATAAAAGCGGGGAAATATAAGACAATTGGCTAGCATTAGCACATTGAAATTATAATTATATTCTAACGTCTCGGGTGTTCAGGGATTTGTCCGCACCCAGGTACAGTGCGTAGCCATTCCTTGCATATTTGTCTACGGCGCAAGGTATGAGCGCATTGAGGTTATGACGTTACCAAAACGATAGAAGATTATATTTTCGAAGCGTAATTTTTGTGATCATTACAGTATTTAAATACCGTACAATGATGACATTCTTTACCCTTTACAGAAATTTCTTCCCTGTTTTTCACTTAATCTTTCAACGTTGTTGCTAGATATATTTTAAGCAATTATTGCTGTATACAAATTATATGAACATTATTTTATCTTGATTTGACATTAAAAAAAACTATTTATTTTAAAACTGCTATTTTTATGCTGTAGTTTTTAATGATTTTTAATCACTCTGAAATTCAGTATTTTCTGATATAACAATTTAATTAGGAAGAGTTTAATCTTATGTACTACTGCGGTACTGCCATACTCTGCGCTAATTTACTCTTTTATTGTTTTTTAGGGTGTGTTAAAGTAACGAATAAATAAAGAAGTTTACAATGATGTTGACGCTCTATTGTCGCTATATCGCATACCTTGAGTCACGCGCTAAAACAAGAACTTTTCCAATAAAGGTTAGCTAGCCAGCAGTCGATGTGGTCACGGTAGCTATTGTTGTCCCCTTTGTTTAAGTCACTTTTAATCTTTTAACCCTTGGCTTGGAAATGCAATGTAATCCGCGGTTTTTGTAACCCTTTGAGGGAAATCTATGGGATTCAATTACGGATTAATGTGTACATAAAAAATAAAACATTACTTCTATACCAAGTTCTACACTTAAATTATGAGTTTATCAATTAATTGATGAGTTTATCACTTAAATTATGAGTTTATCAATTAATCATGTTTGAAAAAGTCCATCTTCACTAACAGACTGAATTTGATGAGGTACCTACCTATTTAGTATATCCCTATATAACATTTTTACGATAAGTAACAGATTAATACTCGTCTTTAAAAACAAGTTGATTCTTCTTCCTTGAACATGCCTTCGTAATTTTAGGAAGCCTTACTATTAATTCCTTTGCCCATAATCCGTCAACATTCATTAATAACAAACCAAAACATTAAACACCATATTGTACCTTATTAGTCTAGTATTAAGATTGAATTTCCCTCATGTAATAATCACTAATCTATGTGACACCTGCGATGGATATCATTTTCGTAGCCACGTGTTTGCAACTCGATACTAATAATCGAAATATCGATTTCGGAAACCTTAATATATCAACAACTAGTGATGTATTATTTGACAGCTGTCATGTTTTGACAATTATGTTTTTTAGGTTATGTGATTAATGATGGTGTGTGTAAGTTAAAAATAATGGAAGCTCATTTAAAATCTCGTTTGGAAAGTATAACGTACTAGCGGTCCGCCCCGGCTTCATATTTACGTTTTCTCTACATTAAGAACCATCCTCGTACTTCAAGATATTATGTATATCAACGTGTAATTAGAGTTATCGTTCACGCACCTAATCTCTATTTTTTCTGTTTCAGGCTGTTTCTTGGAGCATTTATGAAACGTAATGAACTCGACTCTTTTTCTAAAAGGAATAAAAAATATATGAACGATAGTATAGAAAGAGAGCAGACTTTTAAAAGCGTATCGTATTCCTACTACGTTGATAGCGAATTGAATTTTTCATTTCCCATGAAAAATTCAAGCCTACTGTCCAGAATTAATAAGTGGTCAATTCCCAAAAAGGCTCGTCTACTGTCAGAATAGACACCCATAGAACAGTGTACCCAAAGTTCCTTAGATATGCAAAATCCATACATTAAAGTCTCTCTTGCGGCGGTTAGGTATGCTATTCTCGGAACAATCAGGGAAGTTCTAAAACTAGTATTATGTAAATATTATCGCTAAGACCGCAACTTCACTCACTTCCTATTAATTTCATGGCTATGTTATAATCGTTTTACGGTTTAGCTAGTATTATTATATTATGAGTTAGCAGAATGAGTTGTAACATGAGCTTCAGAGAATATTGTTTAAGAGCACTTCTAGTAATAACTAGCTAAATCTCTAATAAAGCATATCTTTATGCTTACCAATTACCAATGCGTAATCGATCTATGGGGTTCCATTAATTAGTAACGTTATTTTCTTTCATTTGATTTTTATTCTATGAAACGAATAATTTAGAAGTTTATTCCTTATTAAAAGTTACTTATATAGTTTTTAGCGCCTAATTTTTTTTATATTTGTTTATTGTCTTTTATTAGGTAAGTGTTGTATGGAGAGTGGAGACCTTGACCAAACTAATCAGCTTTTTATAGGTAACATTTTCAAGAGTATTTATTTAGATAAAGGATTGAAAATATAATTAAATAATTTTTTTCCTACTTTCAAAATCTTCTTACGAAGTGATTAGCCATTTATTCAAACAATCTGTTCATGAAACCCTCAATAATTCTAATTTCCACGAAATCCAAATATAATATTATTACAGCGCGGAGTAATCAGGATTGAAATGGAAATTTCCAGAAAATTCAACAATGTTTTTTTTTATTAAGCAATTTGTAAACGTTTTTCTTTCCTATATACAAAATCGTTAATATTGTTTTCAAATGAATTGGCTTGAAATTTATAAACAGTTACTAAAAGTAAATAAAAGTTAAGTCAATGTAAACAAACGTTGGTAAACCAATAAATAAATAAATAAATAAATAAATAAATAAATAAAAGGTACCTACTAACGACTAGACAAAGTAATACGTAACAATACCTAATAGTTACTTAAGTATCTACTCTCTAGTATTTTAATGATTAATATGCAATGAAAAACAACAATTTATAATATCTCAAATCTGTTCTTTCTTCTGCGATACATTCATCATATCCAATCTGTGCAATACCATTTCTCAGGTTGCACTTTAAAGTTTCAAGCTAACCATTATTCTTCTTAGAGAGCTTTCTTTAATTCCATACACGCGCGGGAATAGTATATCACTACAGAAGTTTAATCACAACAATCTCAGTGTTGGTAAACGTAGCCTGTAACTGAGATAGATGTTTCTAGTAAGTGTGGATAGTTAATGTTGTTTGTTTCGATTTATCATAGTTGTATTGTGTTTTTTTAGTTGATACTGTACAAACAAATACATAATTTGCTTAAGGTCATGAATAATGTAGCTTTAAACTAGTGAAAGGTGAAATAAATAAAGACACGCTACGAATTGAGATCCCTGAATTTTTGTCATTTTTGGGAAATTTTGTATTCTGTTAAAGCTACAAAAAACAAATCTTATATTATCTTAGTAAGGCGTGGTTACGCGATAGACCAGTAAATATGATAAAAGATTTTTCTTTGGTGCCGTGGTAAGGTAACTTAAACAAGAATTCGAGGATACGAGATTATTTATTTTTGATAGATTTGCACTTTATCAACATGGCCAATGCTTCAATGGGCGAAGGAAAACATCATAGTTTTCTTAAAAAACCAAGCTTTAATTTAACTTTGAATTTTAACGTTTAATTTTATGGATTAGGTAGGTACCTACCTATTTCTACTCTGGTAATTTTCTTTAATAGGTACACCCTTCGATTTCTTGATTTTTAAACTTAATTTTTTTATATGATATAGATTAGACAGCTCCTTTAATATCTCAATACCTTCTTGGAATATTTTGTTACAATATATTTTATTCTTAGAGGCATGAATCCGACGAAAAATATGTACCAAGTAAAGATTGAATAAATTGAGCCTAATGCTATTTAACTTCCCACAGCCGAATAAACATTTTATGATAAATATCATCAATTTCTTCTTTCCGATTAATCCCACTTATATTGTAGAAATCAAAAAAAGTCTGTGAGTTGGGTAAATAGATATTTGTTACCATGTCTTGCAAAAAACCGAATTTGATCCGTATGAAATTTGAAGAGATAATTGGCACATAGGCTTCACACCCAGGTTACCACGCAAGTTAAACCGCGTTCTCAAGGTAATATTTAAAGTATTGTTCCAGGTATACATGTACAACATAAATTTAACATTCAATTCTAAATTGTTTTTAAACCAAAATCTGTTTCACTTAGATTAAATAGTCCTTCAATTTTCCTTCAAGAACACACAATTTCAGGTAGTTTCAATCAAGATTCCCAAACAGAAAATATCTTTCATCCCAAAGAATTATCCCTTTCCGTATTTCGCAAACACTTTTTGCTCAAAGCTACCACAAATTCTATTAACGACATGTTAGCCAAAACTCTATTAGTTTTATCGCCTCTATCGGGGTTCACGCTTCGCTGGTCGCGTCAGTCGATGTCAGTTGACAAACATAACTTATCCTCGTGCTACACTAAAGTAGACCTTATTCCCAATAGTGTAAGGTAAAGTACGGAGTAACAATAAAATGGTTTTTACAATAAACTTGTTGTATGGCAGGAACGACCGCAGTGGGTTAGTAGCGGGTTAGATGAAGTGATATTTGCTTATAATAGTTTTATAGTTCGGTACATTGTAACGCAGTATTGCTAATAAAGTTAGGTGTATAGCCTATTACAGTGTAGTGTGTTTACTTATTGTTTCGAATGACGCAGTTAAAGATTATGAGGTCTTTGTGCAATGAGGTCATTGGATAGCTTGATCACAGTTCAATATTTTACTAAGCTTTATCAAGTTGCTTTATATTGTTGCTTTGAATTGGTCTACACCCCTTCTTATATGGTTTTGACGCTGTGCAACTACGAGAATTTGTGATCAACTCTTTATTGATATGATTGTCTATAATATCACATAACTATTTTAAATTATGCATTATAATCGCAATCATAAATTCACTAAAAAAGATTATAAGTCTGTCTAAAGAAAATCGATCAGAAATAGATGGGATCATCCTAGGATAATTTAACGTGGTCTCAGTTTTTCTTAACTTGTACGTGAGTAAGCATATTATAGAGACAAACGAGAACGAGTAGTTCCTACATACATGTAAAATTAGAGGCTATATTGAAAAGCAGAGAAAGAATACAATACTCGTATTTTTGATACGGAATTATTTCACATTATCATAGCAATTTAACTACGTAATATTACTGTAAATTCTTGCGAATGTCCAGCCTTTTTGTTAAACGTCCTAATATTTCTGCAATCACTGTTATCAAACTTTTTACTTTTATTAGATAACTTCTCTTTGCCCTTTATTTACATTTTTAAAAACGTGTATACATAAGCGATTTCTGGTATTAATTGACCGTTTTGTTTGCATCTTAGAGCTGGCAATTTTCCGAGCATTCGTTTGGTGCAAGCCCTTGTAATGGAGTGCGTGACTTTCTACCCCTTGGCAGTATTTGCGTTGTTTGATATAAATTGTTGTATTTGTCTGTGAACTTGTGTTATTATATTATGTTTTCTAGTCAGTTTGTGGGTTTGTAAATAAAATTACAATCTTCTTATAAATCGTTGTTTGTAACCGTTAGGTTAGGTATTCTATGTTAAAATCAACAATGTTGTAATTTTGGAATTTTCTCTTTTTAAAACCAAATTACACTAAAAAATAGCAGCTTTCACAACCTACGGATCCAACCTACTTCATTACCTACGGATTCCATATTTCTAATTCAGTACAACCATTAAAACCCTTAACAAAGGTTAATTCATCCTCAGCATGAAAATAAAGACGCGCTTACATACACGCTCCGTTTGCTCGATACCCGGTACTTTGTAACTCTTCCCTGACTATAACAATGCATGTCACAGTCAAAGTGTTCCGGCCGTTTCGACAATGCCTGCCGTATCGTATGTTGCTGTCATAATTCAGCTACCTTTTGAGAAAAATATTCGTTTGATGTGAGCAACGTACGTCTATAGGTACGTGTAACGGACGTCTTTTGAATTTCTTGTTTCATTGTATTGAATGCTGTAGAGACAAAGGTCCGTAGGCATTTTTAATCGTCGTACGGAAAATATGAATTTCAACGACGGAATATTAGCACAACAATTAGTGTAGTGTGTTACGATACTCTAGTAATGAGGCAATATTTTCGGCTGTCAAGTTTAAACGTTGTCTATGGTTTTGTTTGGTGCGTAAAGACGCAACGAAATTAGTATACTCTTGTATGATTGATGTATGTAGTTTTCGGTGACCTATTTATTATTCCTGCTCGTGCTGACAACACTACAGTAAATGATAATTTGTAAAGAATATTTGACAAATGTGTTCACTTTTAAATTTGTAGAATTCAACTATAACATAAGTTCTTTACCTGATTTGTGTTTGTTTTTTTTTATAGAAATAAAAATGGTCTCTTTATTATCATAAAATCGTTATGAAGTTATTGACTCAAAACCTTGGAGGTCCTTTGCCAAGAAAGTTGTTAAAAATATGGGTTTTTTCCCCCTTTCGCTACGGAACCCTGAACAGGAAAGCATAAACCTATAAGTTCGTTGTGTCGTGCCAATTTTGATATATAATGCAGAAGTTATCAATAAAACAAAAGCGTAGCGTTGATATTTATTGAGCGGCTACCAGGCGCCCAGCGGCACGAAGATGTATCATGACATCTCACTGATAAATCCGTGACTCATGATAATCTGAATAAAATAGCAGCTTAGAGGGCACTGTTTCTTTTATAAAAGAGCAAAAATATATTTTTGTTTGGGAATGGGGAAAACATTTTTTGGAGTAACGTTTCAGTACCTAAATAATAGGGATGTAACGATACCGATACCGATACCGATATATCGGCCGATATAATCGGCAAGCCGATATATCGGTATCGCCGATAATAAAACAACCGATACCGATATCAAACAATTCAAAAAACCGCGCCCAATGAACGATGCGGGAGGCCGCCCGCGCGTGCGCACTTTGTTTTCTGAAAAAACTCTACCAATAGTAAACTTTTATTAGGTACTGATTGTATGTGTATTACTTAAAGTTTAACTGACTTTGTAAAATAATAATACTAAAATAAATGGTTTTGTTGTTTTTTGATTTGGCATTTTTATTTAAAAGAATACGATTAACAGTTGAGTCTCTGTTAAATCTTGGTAACTTTTTATGCATAATTGCCATCGATATCGGTATCGGTATCGGTATCGCCGATACATTACTACAAATATCGGTATCGGTATCGTATCGGCAAAATCATGTATCGTTACATCCCTACTAAATAACTGGTAATCTATGACTTTTAATACCACTTTTATAGAGGTTGTTCTTCAAATTTACTGCAAATATTCACAGAGAGTGAGATGTGATGCGGATAGATCAAATAAAACATGAAATATTGATTATAAATAACTTGCACTAATTTTGCATGAAAATTGGATGTGTTATTTAGGTATCACAATAAATATAATTCTGCTATCATTAATTCATATCTATTTCATAATATCATATCTATGAAAGTTTGTGAGTATTTTCTAACTCAATTACGCAATCACTACTGGATCGATTTACTTGTAATTTGTTAGAAAGATAGAATAAATTCAGATGTAAGACTTAGACTTTAATGTATAAATACCTAAGTCTAATTTATATAAGGATTTATGAAAATCCAACTAAAACCTCTTAAGCTTCATTATTCGATTATAAATCCTCATCCATAAGATATAAAGTCGAAAATCAATAATTCATCAAAGTTAATACCGATCGCGGGTTACCTCGCGTATTAAATGTATAATTACCGTTTATTAAAATTTCGGGACTGGAAAAGGCGAAGTTCATTAATGAAACTTAATTGAGTTCACATTAAGACCGGGATCTTGACGTCACTTAGCGAATTACTGCGGATCTGACAGATTAGGAAGTAGATATTGTACCGGGTTTTACTCTGTAAAGAAACGCAGCGGTTTTTGGTTTAAATTCATTTTTTACAGTATCACACCGGTAACTGTAGTCTTAATTTGTCGTTAAAGATATGTACATAGAGTGCTCTACGAAGTACAATTTGTAATGTGTACGAAAATAATAACTTATACATATATAAATTATGTTCATTGTAATTAATTAGGAAACTTTTCAGTTAATTTGCTGTAAGACATACTCATCATCAAAATTCGTTCAGTAGTTTTCGCATGAAAGAGAAAAAACATCCATATATGTAGTTACAAACTCTCATGTTTATATGATATTCGTAGAATTTCGCCAGCATAGAATGACAAATTGCAACTCTACTTTTACTCTACTGAACTAAAGGTACAATATAATACTTCACCAGATACCCCAAGGAAGAATACAAAACAAATTATGGTCGTCGTCGCGTTTTCATCAACAAAATAAGTTCGTATGTTTACAACGCCAAAATATAGTATCATTTTGTCTTTGAGTTACCTTGACCGGCTGCCTGTGAGAGATTAAACTTTAAAATTATAGCCAACGTTTGTGTTAAATCTTTTGGACATTTATTGTCAAAAAGGAGCGATTTAGCCTGTTACTAAAACCAATAAAAATATGAAAAATATAGCCATATTTGTAAGAATGATCTAAACTATGGTTACTAAACTGTTGTAAACGTGGAAGAGTGTATTGTGTCTAACGAATTGAAAAGTAAGTCATGTTTATTTCATCTAGAATATTTTGAAAATGCATAAAGAAGGAAATCATACCGTATGTGTCAATTAAATATAGCATTAGAAAGAATCTTATATCCTATCTTTCTATCAATTTCTTCAAAATATCAGAAATAAAAACAGTTTGTCACATAGACTGGCTGTCTAATATTTAAAACATTTTCGACATTTTATACCTCCTACGCCTATATAAAATGTTACCAAAGTAGTTCATAATCAACATGACTCGCTAGTCCACAAATCTTAAGTCCTTAAGTTCATTATATTTGTTACCAATCAGTTCCACATGTCAATCAATTCGCAAGCTCCTTATCAGGGCATCCCTCGTCCTTTCAAAGGAAATACTATTAAAAAGAAATCCGCTTTAGGTTCTTTATACAATACCGTAATCAATTCTGGAGTACCCTTCAAATATTTGGGGTCGATTACAACATCTGTTACTGCCGAGTTGGACAAACGCATAAAACTATTAAAATACAAACCATTTTGAACTTTATTCACACGGAATAAAGATGAGACAAACTGCAAGAAAATGGTTTAAAAAGTACGTGCTTACCACATGCTACTAGTCCGCAGTTATTAATATACAATTGGCTTTTCGAATTTGCAAAAGGAAAAAATGTTACTGTATTTTGGTTTAGATAATGCGCAGCTTTCGAATTATAAGCAGGCGAAGAATATGCGGAGTTTTTATCCTTTTTCCGTGATTGCTTTTATTTAAATATCTTTTTAAATCCTTGCTTTTTTTGTTAAAGATTAAAGATTTTTTTTTTTTTTTGAGTAAAATATGGTAATTTTATCAGATTACAAGATTTGTTTGCAAATAATAAAATCGTTATTGTGTGTTCAAACATACCTTATAACTAAAATTTAAAACTCTTGAATAATTGTAATCGTAATAAAGACTTTTTAAAATACCGTGTTATTGTTAGGGTGCTTTTTCACCAATAATGAGCGATTGGTGGAAAAGCACCCTTACGCGTCGTTTCTCATATTGTAAAAAATAGAACACGTTTTAGCTTTTAATTGTTTTCTTTGTCTCCATTCAATTTTCTAGTTCCTTTGATATCCAATTGAGTGAAGCCTCAACAATGTGTTGTAACAAATTACCAATAAACGAAATGAGAGTCACCACGAATGCCAGGGATCCTTGCTTCGATCACAATTATTGCATCGTGATTGTACAGGTTTGGATACTTTTTGCCTGTAATAAAAATGCCTTTTGTTTTGTTGTGAGTGTTCTAATCATCTCAATAGTATACTAATTGCTTGTCCTGACTCCACCCGGGTGGATGATATTTGCAAGCTTTTTCAAATATAAAGAGTTATTATCTTAACTGAAGCGGACATAAATCCAACCAAAACCAAAATCATTAAATTCCCTTCATCTTCAAGTAGTTGTTATACGAAATTAATTTTATCGGACGCTAAATTAATTGCAAAACCAATCTGCAAATACCATATGATTCTAAACCGCATTTCGATATCTTATGGATTAATTTAGGATTATGTTATCTGTACCAAATGTTTTCACATACCGTTATATGAGCGTGTAGCCTGCATGGGGGAAAAATGCAATTAATTTTATCACAAAGGCTCTATTGAGGGGCCCATAACATAATAGTTAGGAATGTCTCATTTAGAACGAGAATTCGCTATTGGTGATTTTGTAAGATTTACTTCTTTGCTTTGTTAGAGGTAGATGTTACAGACGTTCTTGGTATTTTCATTATTGATTGAATGAAATAGAAAGATATGTTGTGATTAACTGGAGAATTGTTCTGTAATACTGTTGAAAAACGAAAAGATATAATAACATTTATTTGGCAATTCAGAGTAGTGAGTAAACTAAAAGAGAGTGAAACTATTTGTAGTCTTTATAAATTAATGAATACCTATTGTAAGACCTTTTCAATAGGAATTTGAATGGGATCTACACCTTATAGGCCAATAGTGAGGACACTAAATATTTCGACAAAGAGTCGTCATTAAAATGTAATTTGTGTAATATTTTATAATGATTTCGATATATATGTGTAATTGCATGAATTTCAATGACAACATACATTAGCAATATCATTATTTTTTATAAAGTTCCTAACGTTTTTAATCCAAATACAACCTTTACAAAAATAGGCCATACCCTCGAAAGGATTTTCGATTACTCAGAGAGTCCCTTGGATTATAAATTTTAAGTCACCTGGCAGGTGTTGGGTTCAGTCAGCTGACCTACTTAAAGGGCGCAAGGTTGGAGGCTTTTAGGGATTAGGAAGCTTAGAGCTAATTGTAGTGTGCGTGTATTGATTTGGGTAACTGTCTTTTTGTGGGTGTAAGTTGAAAAGTCTCTTCATCGTATAAGGTTACAAAAATAGGTATAACTTGTAATAATGATTGGTTATCTTCATGCGTTGTAGTTATTAACTCCTGGGAAATTGGCTAGTTTCAATGGAGATTAGTTATTATGGTCGAAATTATTTCACTTGAACTTAGATACATTAACGTATATCAACGTATGCCTTGAGAAATTTGGAAATATTAGCGTAATTCTTTCATCTAGACCCTTCAGGTGAATTTTATCATAACAGTTATTCACAAAACACTTAAAATATAACTCTATCGGTTGAAATTACATATTTCGTGTTTGAGTGTCGATAATCAAAGGTTATTTATAATATTAATGTATATGCGTGTCAAGATTTAATTTACACAATAACAGCGTCGTATTCAATAAGTAAAGGCGTGTTTTAATGCAATAGTCCACTTTAAATAAAAAAAACTGTTATTAATTTTTATATGTACCTGTGTAATTGTTACATTAAAGATTGAGATGAAACAATATTTTTGATAAATTAATTGGATTAGAATTAATTTAGAAGATGGCCTATATTCAATCAAATGTAGATGACTATTTTACTAGGTATTTAATATGATTTAACTATGTCTAGTAGGTAGGTGACTATATCTTAGCTAAAAAAATTGGTTGTCTGTAAAGTCGGTTTACTGACGATAGTTGAACGTGATAACGTCCGATTGTGCTTCTTTGTCGCTCGTTCCGCGCTCTCGCTTGCACTTCAAGCCTTACATGGAACGCTTCAGAGCGAGGTAACGCCGCATGAGTCATGTTTTTTCGTGCGTGCAACCGGCTCTATCGAATTATAAGACGTTGTCACGTCAAAATCTTATATCTATAGCTCTCTGTCTGTTTAGCACAATATTTAAAAAGCTACAAGTCAATATAAAAATTCCAAAAGTGACGAAGATTTTCCATTATTTCTTAAACAAATATACTAAGAAGTCGTATTTGCTACAAAAATGCGTAACGGATAGAAAACGGTTGGAAAGTTCCACTACGCAAAGATGAAAGTTTGACCAAAGTTTGCTTTGCTCTTTTCTTTCTTTAGTAACAAACACTTTGCATAAATTATACGAAAGACACAGTTTTATTATAAGTAAGTATTTAAGAACTATTTTCAATACTCATTTTAATTCACATCATGCTTTGAAAAGTCCTTTCAAAATTTATTATTAGATAGAGCTGAATTTCGATGATATTTGCTATAAACTGTAATACTATGACGGTTTAAGATATTGTGTATAATCGCAAGTAAATAGTAGGTACTGAATTCCCTTCATCGCTCATCTATACGACAGTTAAAAGTGGAAAGAGAAATGTTTGTTTGTTTTCTACGCTTTACAAAAACTCGGACATATTTTAAAACCTTTTTTATCATTCGAATTCCAATTAAGAACATTGGGTTAAACGGAAAAACGCACGGTGAAACCGCGTGTCACAGCTAGTCACTACATAGTATAAAACAAAGTCGCTTTTTCTGTCCCTATGTCCCTTTGTATGCTTATATCTTTAAAACTACGCAACGGATTTTGATGCGGTTTTTTTAATAGATAGAGTGATTCAAGAGGAAGGTTTAAGTATATAATTTATTAGGTTTTGGGCAAAGCGGGCGAAGCCGCGGGCGGTAAGCTAGTATATAATAAAACGAACCATATGAACGCATCTTTTCCGTAGCATTTGATCGAGTTATGCATTATTAATGAGCGGGACCAGTAATTGCAGGCTTTGCACCGCTGTGGGCTTTCGTTCCGAGAAATCGTGTGTGGCGGATAGAGATGTCCGAATTATAATCCGAGATGCATCTTGAAGTGGTCCATCTATATGTAAACAATACTCTATGAATGTACATGTATGGAGAATATGGTACGAATTGAGAATTAAGATTGTGGGGTTAAAAGCTTACACTCCAGCGTAGATAGTTTTGTCTCAAATAAATTTGAATGGAAATTAATATATTTAAATGAATTTCAAATAGAGATGTTATATTCTTTAAACATGTACCTAGTGTCCTATCTATATAATTATAAAGAATATGCTTGTGGTGTTAAAAAAACTGAAGCGATTTAGTAAACGTTGAGATTGTTCGCCATGAAAAGATTTTTTTTGTACTGTTACGCGTCTTTCCAAACTATACAAGGCCAGTACGCAACGGTGTGAAACTAATCACGTATAGTTTGGAAATAACTTTTTTACAAAGTTCTTCCAATCTATACAACAGCAGTACGCAAATACTCGCGTATACTTTGTAGTGAAGTAAGTAAGAATAGCGCTCCAAAACATACAGCGCCAGTACGCATGCGGACTAATCGTGTATGTTTCGGAGTAAGCGCGGCGTCTTTCCATTGCTCGCGTTTATATTATTGTATTGCTGTTTTGAAATCTATTATTAAAATGCATGTGTATTGTGTATGTAATGTTGCGTACTGATCGTATATTTTTTTTGTATCGATGATGCTTGTGTCTTCATTCCCGACTATACTGCACAACTTACAATTGACAATAGTGCTAAAATGTAAGAATCTAATAAGTCCAGAAGAAGACGGTTGCGAGGCGACGGAGCCCCGCTTCGCGGGGCTCCTATTTTTGTGTAGTTAAAAAAAACACGAACCTAACCTAACCCATAGGTAACCCTTATATCTGTTACCTATTTATTTTTCTAAGCTTACCTAATAATATTTTAAGCTATTGCATAGCTTCTATCGCGGGCCTTGAGCGCGGGGACCGAATCGAGAAATTCCGTAACGAAAAAACCTCACGCTCCCCACTCCGACGGGCACGGAGGTGTGGCTTGAAGGCATGCTATGCAATAGCTTTACCGCGGCAGTCCCCGAGTGTCACACGTCTTTTTTTTATTCCATATTTTACTGAATCAATCAAGAAGAAGAAAAGTAGATAGATATAGCTGTACAAGTCTTTGATTGCCTATATATTTATTATTTCGCTCAAACGTAAGTGGTGTAGTAGGTATACATATTTAGTTATATTTTGCGTACTGATCGTGTATAGTTTGGAACGAAGAAGCAAGCATCCGCGTTACAAAGTATACATGAGCAGTTTCCTATGGTTGCGTTCTGGCTATGTATAGTTTGGAAATACGCTACTGTTACCTACCACAGTATTACAATATTATTTCCTACAGTAAGGAATCGCCTTTGATGTCGCGCGATGCCGCCGCCAGCGTAGGTACTTACGCTGCCACACGAAAATACGCTAGGGTTGCAACAAATGGGAAATAAAACAATTGTGATTATTAATATTATGATGAAATCATTTATTCATATTTCATATGTACATTCAAAATAATTGCGATTATTAAATCTGATGTAATTATTTGTTCATAAATATATAATTACAGATATTGCACTGCTAAATATTATTTACGTGGACACTTTATTTTTGGATGTTCTTAATTGTATATTATAACATTTAACTAAGTAATGCATTCGCATTGGGATGTACAATCTGATTAGGAAATAATGAGGACAACATATACATAGCTTTGATTTTAATTCAACAGATACAATTAATACAATCTTTCTGAAATATTGTTTCCTTCTGGGATTTCAATGTAGATTTACATCCGTAAACGGAACAGTTTGTGCGCGCCATAATAGAATATGTAAGTACCTATGTATAATAAAATTATTACACAAAAAAACCGGCCAAGTGCGAGTCGGGCTCGCGCACAAAGGGTTCCGTAGCAGCAAATATAATAAATTACAGTTAAATCAACCTATCTCAAAAACTATAAGAGATACTTTGATCAAACCAAAAA
Organism: Colias nastes; assembly: GCA_907164665.1. Classification (NCBI taxonomy): domain Eukaryota; kingdom Metazoa; phylum Arthropoda; class Insecta; order Lepidoptera; family Pieridae; genus Colias; species Colias nastes. Next base: position 7,756 of record CAJQZM010042030.1, on the reverse strand, counting down.
TCGTTGAAAGAGTTAATTAGCATGCATCACCTCTATTTTTTTTAGAATTTTATACCCCGTAGTTATAAAAATAGAGGGGGGGGGACATACTTTTTACGACTTTGAGAGCTGATATCTCAAAAACCGTTCACTTTAAGAAAAATGTTTTTTAGAAAACTTTATATCATTTTAAAAGACCTTTCCATTGATACCCCACACGGGTATGTACATCGAAAAAAAAAATTTCATCCCTCAGTTACATGTATGGGGGGCCCCACCCCCAATTCTTTTTTTTACTATTTAGTGTCATATTTTTGTAGCGGTTCATACAACACATATTCCCATCAAATTTCATCACTGTAGTACTTATAGTTTCCGAGTAAATCGGCTGTGACAGACGGACAGACGGACAGACGGACAGACGGACATGACGAAACTATAAGGGTTCCGTTTTTGCCATTTTGGCTACGGAACCCTAAAAAATACGACTGCGTCGTCCTTTCGCGCTAGGTAAGGCAAACTAAGCGTGTTTGCCTTACGCGGCCCGCGTCGCCCGACCCCCGCCAGTTCCCCTCCGTTTCTCTGCACAAGTACATTCGTCGCACTACTGTATTAAATATGGTAATACTGTGTACCTACAGTACAAAAAAAAAATCTTTCAATCACAAATCAGTAAGTATTGTCAATGTTATAACTGAAATCACCTGTAGCGTAATAATGTTACTAAAGATTTTGTAAAATATGATCGAAATGTAAAATAATATCAATACGAAGGCCTAGACAACGTCGCATAAATAATAAAACAGCCATTAGAATACATATTTCATAAGCAACAAATAACAGTGGAATAAAAATAATTACTGTTACAACTGCGTAATTAAACACAAGTTATCGAACGAAAGACATTATTACATTCATAAATAACGAGAGAACGTTTTAATTATACACCGATAGTAGAATTTATCGATTTTTTATTTGTTCCACTCGAATTGTAATCGAGAAATCGAATAGCGGGTAGGTATCGAGTTTGAGAATTCATTGTTTATTTTACGATGTTTTTATGTGTGTATTATATTTGTCAGATTTTACGAGGAATAAGACAAGTTCATTAATGTTCTATTTTAATTGCTATTGTTATGCCATTAAAACAGACGCGCAGTTTTAAATATGAGTACCTAGTGTAATAACAAGAAACCTATGTGGGTGTAATCTGAAGAAAATTAGATAGCAGTGTTTTATCGCTTCGAAGTCTTATTAAAGTCATTTAAAATTAAGACAAGGTGGAATAAACGTATATTGTTAAAATAAGAAGCTTATTTTCTAAGTGGTACTTAACTCAATTTCTTTTCCGTGAACTTTATTTTTTCATTTCCGGTCATCAGATAAGTATTGACGTGACAATAAAAAGTAAACTGAAGGATATTAATATTTTGAGAATGTTCGTAGCTACTCTTCTTTGAAGCTTTTTACATTTTTTATACACACCTAAATATATATCTAGGTATAACGTGTTAATAATCCAATTTATTTATTACAATTTCCTTACGATAATAGTTTTACAGGGCTGAGTTTGATGTGTAGTAGCAAAGTTGAGTGGAGACCTGAATACTAAAATACCTAGTTGGTTTAAACATACGGTGCAATGATAAGAAAATTATTTTACCTTCCATTTTTTAAAATGATACAATGTTCTAAATTAGATAAGTTTTAATAGCATTCATTGAATTCTTCTGATTCAATTTAAAGATTTTGAACGCGCTCACCATCAAAACAAAAACTTAAACCAGATTGTATTTAACTTTCACCTGGCTAACTTGACCTCTGCTTATCATATAAAAGTACAAAACTAACAAACATACCACAGCTCTTCTTATAATGGTCACAAGTTATGCACGGAGCGCTAAAATTAAAATTAATAAATAACAGAATCAATCTATGAATAACTTTCTTGGGCGGTCCCATACCTACATGAGCACAGCGGGGCCAGAAGATGATTTAATATAATTATGATGTTGGCATGTTTACGATTATTCGAATTTTTTGTTTTAATTAAAAATAAATGTTTATTGTGGCTATAACATAGATCATTGATTCGGTTTGAATTATGTTTTCTATTATTGTTTCGCGTTAAGTGCTGCGCCGCGGGGAAATATACTATCTAGTATTTTAAATAGGTTTTAAGGTTATGTGAATGTATGCGAATGAATTGAATGAAATTATAAATTTTATTAGAATTTTTATTACCCGCGTTAGGCAAAGAGATGTGTATAAGCTTATGTGTCGTAAGCGTCACGATTTTGAGTCTGAGCAAATAAATATTTATAATTATTTAATGTGAAAGGTTATGAAAATGTCTTTCTGGTTTCTTTATAAATGAATAACCGTTTACGAACTTCTCTATATAAATTCCTTCCTACCTGTCTCAACTGGAGACGTATCATAATTGGTGCATTCATTTGAAACCATCTCAATCACTAGCATAAACGCTTCCAATATTAGAGGCTGTTATACTTTTAAATGCACATAATATCGCTTATCCAATTAGATGACGTGCCTCTTCCATTGTTTCCTTTACTTGTTCTAATAAAACTTTAATCTATCTCTAAGTAGTTTAGCTTGTCGCATGTATCCCTGTTTTTGTCAAGCGATGTCGAGATAAGATAGCACTGCCTAATCGGACACGGTTTAATGAATGAAGAACATTGATCTGAGTGATAAAGGCCACCAACAGTGTATAGAAATGTCTGATAAGGGTTTGGCCAATGTTTGGGGTATTGTTTATGGTAAATACATGGATGTGGTAGTGTTTGGCGTGTGTAACGTCTGGATGTTGTCTTTTTGGGTTACATGGGGATTGTCTTATGTTGAATGTGTTTTAAAATTGTCTTGAGTTTATAATGAAAATGTGATAATTGATTTCGATAGTGTAATTGAGTAACTAAAACTATCTAAGAAAATCGCTTTCTTTTATGAAAAGTGAGAAAGTGGATAATATTGTAGGTTAGTACTTATGTTGATATTATTTAACAAAGTAGGTGTAAAATATGAAATTTCAAGTTACCTAACTATCAGTCACAAAATTGTAATCATATACCTATTTCTAATATTATAAGGCTGAAGAGTTCATTTGTTTGTTTGTTTGAACGCGCAAATCTCAAGAACTACTGGTACGATTTGAAAAATTATTTCAGTGTTAGATAGCCCACTTACTTTTTCTACAAAAAAATACAATAAACATACAATAAAACTTCCTATTTGTACTGCACAGATTACAAAGAGATCACGAACACTCGTTACACAGGTTATAACAAAGATCGACCAATCAGATATCGCCTAAAATAATAGAACTGTCAAAGTTATCGAGAGCGGTGGCCAATATCCATTTATTACCGCATATTTCACTGTTAAAATTTATTACCTGACGCTTTGACTGCTAAAACGCATTAACAATTGAATGAGCGTATTATTTAACTATAAAATATATAAATTGAATTGATTCTCAGGCTTTATAGATGGAATTAGAACAGACTATTGTGAAGGCTTCGGTTGTATATCATTGCACAATGCGAGAAAGATATAGTGAAGTAATTTATGTGAATAGCCTCAAGTTACTTGTGATATTGTTACATACTTTCAAAGCTTTGAAGCTCATTAAAAATTCTTTAGTTATTTTCAACTAAAAATCCACTTTCTTATAAGTATTTAAAAGTAAATCAATGCAAACTTTTTCGCAATATAAAATACAGAATTCTACAAATAATTACATAATTCTAAAAAGTACCTACTTTATTGGTAGAACATCCAAACCCCACTATGGACCCTCACTCGCCTTCAATATCATATACTAAAATATTATTCTTAAACCACTCTATCTATTTTTTTTTTGATCAATGTTTGTGTTACAATAGATGAAACCTCACTCAAATGACTCTCACTTACTATACATTGCACAAATCAAGATATAACATACACACCACAAAGAACATCGTTATATCATGTTACCTATATTATCATTAGCCATATTATATCACGTTGAAGAAACCCTCAAAATAAGTTAGAGATCGCTCCATAATAATATTTATCTAAGTAATAGTATTAGGAAATGCAACATAATTGCATACACGCTCAAAATCTACTGAATATTCAATCAAGATCCATATCTAAGGTCTCATTAAACTGAAAACAAACAGTTCCCATTCTTAAATTAACCGTCTGTGAGTCGTTCATCAGTCCTGCTTCGCCCACTTCTTTGTCCGAGCTAATTCGACCGAGGTTTAAGTTATAAGCGAATGTTATTTATATATTTTAACTAGCTTCCGCCCACGACTTTGTAAGTGCATCCGTTTTTCCCCGTTCCCGCAAGAATTTCGGGAAATCCTTTCTTAGCGGATGCCTACGTCCTAACATCTACCTGCATGCCAAATTTCAGCCCGATACGTCCAGTGGTTTGGGCTGTGCGTTGATAGATCACTATATCAGTCACCTTTGAGTTATATATATATATATATATATATATATATATATATATATATATATATATAGATTAATATAGATGCAATTTACAAATTTATTTATGCATTGTCGATCTCTTGGAGAGAAAGAGCCCTATGTATGTATGTGAGAAGCTAATACCCAAAAAATATTTTTAATCGAGTACCTAAGCGTAGATAACTTTTTAGAGACACATTGTAAAAAGAGTCCAATATGACCATTTTATTTTTTATTTAAATAGTATATGGATGATACATTTGCAATTTTTACAACTATTTAAAAATCGACTCTACCAAGTCTAAATATAATCGAAAATTGTATCTATCTACGTCTTTTTATTAACTTTTGTTGTGATCCTTTAATATCTAAAGAGCTCTAGATAGAGCAAAATGTACCCACAGTACTCTACAATTTACACTGATATTGCACAGCTTGATTCTGCAATCTTTCGCAATGTTCTTATTACATTAAGCCATCCATACCAACATACACTAAAACTCGCTTCATCTCCTCCCTAGATCCACAACCAACACGTAAGGTAAGTCACGACGGCCACCGAGCCAAAAGCAACATTTGATAATATCGTTCCCGTTTCATTTGACCCCAAGTGGACCTTTGAACGCTGGGACGAGTTTGTCTTTGTATCTGCGTAATTTCACCATTCTGACCTTTCTATTGCTACTGGACTTATTGAAATGTTTCTGACTCATGTGGGTCTATGGTAAAGGGATAGGAGTGGATGTGGTAAGAATACACATAGAATTCGATAAAGTAATCATTTTAATCAATATATTACTTTACTAGTACATAGTTAAGGGGTATACAATCTGAAATCAAGGAAGTATTTGAAAATTAGTTCTACACTGCACATGGTCCGAAAAATGTAAAATAGGCAGAATCTGTAACAATGATATTTGATGTTTCAAATATAAACACATAATTACAAAACATATTAAATATATCTTTGAAATAAATGTCTCTAAACCTAATTATGATAAAAAAAAATCATTTAATGCCACATGCACATTGCACCTACTTAGATTAATATTCATTTATGAACCTAAATTAATATTAATCTCAGTTGCAAATTGACTTAAGTAAAAAGCAAAATGCATGTTATCTAATATCTGTCTCTCAACATAATTGGCTAAATAGGAGTGATGTTCTGCGGTACTATAAAGAAATTGCGCGTCGAGATGGGATTAAACTTCAAGGATGGCATAGGTTATCGGCCCTATTACTCATACTACATCCATTTGAAATGCGAGAACACACCACTTATGCTATAAACTTTCAGTAATCAATGTTGCATTATTTTATGTGTTTTATGTGAATGTATTTTAAAGATTCTAGACTTGAAAAAATCGCAAATCAACTCTCCAAATTGTAGAGACAATACAAAGATTTGATTTAATAAGTATTCTGTAGTTTGGTACTGCATCATACTATACCTATATATTATAACCATCCTGCTCTAACTAATTTTATTCAAAACTACATGATGTGCCTAAAAAAATATACCTAGAGCTTTATTCGAGCTTTATATTATTAAGATTCAAATTAATGTCAGGTATTATTTATAATTGAATTAGATATTTAAATATACTTAAACTATAGCAATAATTACTTATAGTTTGAATAAGCTTAAACACTTGCAAAACTATATAGCAGTTTTGAGTCCAACACATTTGAAAAATGACTAATCCCGCGTTTCACACAACATAATGCCTTTAAAGGGGGAACATTAATTAACCTTCAATATTCACAGACCGCAGCCCTTACCTGCATAATACGGCTTCTCCCAAGACGCCCCACAACTGAAAGGGTCTGAAATGCCGGCTAATCAATCGAATGCCCTTATCGAGGGCCAAGGGTTATTCATCAAGGATAAGGTTAGGAAGTGGGGTCTTTTTGCCGGCAAATTAATTTTCGGTGTCAGATCCGCTGCTATGACATCGCGTGACATTTCCGTTCCTGGTGTTATTGGAGTAAGTGTAAGGGCAATTCATTGGTGTAGGTTGCTAATCTAGAACTTTGTAAACATTTAGCAATTCACTTGGGAAAATTTACTGTGTATTTTTTGTTATCTAGACACGCGGCAGCGTGTCAAGCCGAGTTCAAGCGAAGAGAACTGGCGAGCAGCAGCCGTGTGTATATTTACACGAACCATTTCGAGCCACTTTTCACCCCCTTATAACTCGAAAACTATCTAAGTTAAATAAACCAAATTTGGTACATATCAAGAGGACCTCAAGATAAACAAGAAACTTAAATTTCATAAATACAGATTAAACAGTTGCGTAGATATTAATATCCAAAAATCGCAATTTTTAAGACTGACTGACTTATAGATATATACAAAACCTAACCCACTTCCAGATGACCTAGAAAGTTCAAATTTTGTAATCAACTAGGTAATAGTGAGTGTACAAAGGAAAAAATCAGAAAATACTGAATTTATCTGTATTTAATTTTTTTTTCAATGACATTAATTTTGTTTGTATGGAAAAATGGAAAAGTTTAAAAAAATAGAAAATATTATATTCACCATAATAATGTTAAAATATAGATCAAAACTAATCAGTGGCTGAAAAAAATTTTGAAATCCATCAATAAATGACTGAGATATAGATTATTGAAGTTTACATATTTTAGCACGAAACATCTGTAGGTTCGATGCGCCTCTGACATCACACTCACTCGCGCTAGTATCGCTAGGGCGGATTACTTCGATTGCATGATTTCTTTTTTCAAAACTGTTATTAAACGTAAAATAAAAGAAAATTGTAATAAAATACCTCTCATACAGTTAAAAATAATATATAATTTTATATATTCACATTTATCTATTCTTTATTTATGAGTGTTTAGTTTAGTTTTAATTTCAGTGTAATGGAAGAAGGCTTCGTCGAAGGTCGAAATGATTTAATTTACGTAATATTAATATAAGTGAAACATCTTTAGGCGCGTTTAGAGTAAAATTTCAAGATCGCGTCATGGCAATACCGTAACGTCATGGAGTAAGGCGACGATTCTTCTACAACGATCTTTGCATCTTGGTAATAGTGTGTGTACAAATTCACGCTGGATGTTTAGAAAATCATGTAATCTTTTAAACAGAAAACGAGTTTAAAAAATTGCAGATAATGACGGGGCAATGTGCGCTGACATTCATAACATACAAGAAAATATAGAAAATAATACTAAACAAACCATACAGAGAAACCGCAAGAAAAAATTAAAAAAAAATCGTATATAAAAAGTATTATATTCATAAAGTAAATCA
>CAJQZM010042029.1:0-17370 GCA_907164665.1 Colias nastes | reverse complement strand
CCTAATTAAAAAAAGTTAACATTATTACCTATTCAATAAAAAAAAAAACATGTAAATCGGTGTAGAAACACCAAAGTTATACATGAAATACGCTATAAGTCATCGCGCGTGAATACAGAATCATGCAGCCATAAGGATTATTTTTGTGTATCAGTTGCCGCGTTCGACGCGCTTCTCGGCGGGAGCTATAAAAAGGCGGCGGGTCCGCACCCGTTTCGCGTTGTCACGGCATCACGTGTGAACGGCTGAACCGATTTCGATAATTCTTTTTTTATTATATTCCTTGAAGTACGAGGATGGTTCTTATGTAGAGAAAACGTAAATTTATACCACGGGCGAAGCCGGGGCGGACCGCTAGTGATAAATAAAAAATTAAATCAGTGTTTTTACTGCTTAAATTACCTTAGTCAAGAAATTGCCGCGTGTACCTCTTGGTGCAACTTCGCGTACCACTAATTGGGAACCACTAGTGAACTGTAGAGGGTAAGTAGGTCTTTGTAAAAATAATAAAAAACAATTAGGTACAGTACTCCCAAACTAATAATGCGCATAGAAAAATTCGTCACTGTTCGGCAACTGTCATATTCCCCGAGCCTCCGAAGACGATATGTATATAGAGTGGTTAAATGTATTTTCTTCATGAATAGTTTATTAGAATTATGAGTTTTATTGTGATTTTATGGTAAAAGAGATAAGTAACGAAATTTGTTTCGATAATTCAATGTAAGTTAATAGCGAGGATTAGCCACACGATTGCGAATATATATTTGTTGTATTGATTTACTTGGAAAATTCTATACTTAGAACTATTAGTGTCTTACTGAAGCTGGCGTGATGATGGATGATGTGAAGGTTAAAATAAGACAAATTTTATATTTAAAAAAATATTTTCAAACACTGGTTTGCATTTAAATTGTAGAAATCTAATCATTAAAATCTCAGTCCAAAGGATTTACAGAATCAGGGGTTATCTCTATTTCTGATATCGTAGAATGATCAGAACTTTCATTATGCTCTTATTAACTTTCACTTTCCCTACTGCTATCTGCTACCTGTGTAAATAATCATTTTATCGGAAAATTCAACTTTGAAACAAAACTAAGAAGGGTATGTAACAGCAGCTCTATATAATTCCATACAGAGATAATACGTGCGGTCTCCACCAATATATAAAGACGACTGACGGATTTTTGAATTTTTTGACTGACAGGCTACCGTCACCTACCGCCCGAATTGTTTTCGATTGTGTATGACTCTGAATTGACTCCTATTTCTTTCGAACAAGGTGCAAGATGCAAGTGCATTGTTTAGGGCACTTACGATTCAATGATTCGGGGTGATTCGGGTGTTTCTGGAAATACGATAATTGGCGAAGATCTGCATGCGCATTATTAATTTTGGAGTACTGTATATAATTATTATTTAGTTATGAAATATATACTAAGAAACATGATGAGGTTTTTAACCATGATAAACTATAAAAAACATAAATATCAAATATATATATTTTTCTTAATCACTTAAATCTTACTTAATGACTTTAATCTACTTAGTATAAAACACCATCATATATCCTTAATATTATAAAGGGGAAAGTAAGTTTGTTTGTTACGCTTTCACGCAGAAACTACTGAACCGATTTGGATGAAATTTGGAATGGAGATAGCTTATAGCCTGACTTAGAACATAGGCTACTTTTTATCCACGCGGGCGAAGCCGCGGGCAAAAGCTAGTTTCTAATAAAATATGAAAATAATTAACACAAAAAAATACAACAAAGGCCATAACATCAAATTAAAAATGAAAATAATAAACTGGGATGGGGAGGGACATATACTGGTTTTTCTTATTACAGGTAATGATTACACATAGCAAACATGGCATATAAAATCTTCTTTGGCAACTTCTGAGTATAGTCTACCACGGTGAACTGTACATTTAAGGTGAAACCATCTTGGGCATTTGTCACATCCTATATTCTTAAGGTCATCTTCTTCTACATCACTGATTAAATCTTCTTCACACCCAACACATTTGATGTGAGATTGTGTTGCTGAAGGTGGTTCTTTCATCTGTTTCTTGGATTTTTTGATCTGTTTCTCTGTTTTGGCAGCTGCTTCAGCTCTTTTTATAATCAATTCCTCTTTCTTTTTAGCCTTCTCTTCTCTCAGTAATTTAAGTTTATTTTGTCTTTCTTGTTTCTTTTTGTCTAGTTCTTGTTTAGCTTTATTTTTCTGTTCCATAATATCTCGCCAAGACTGTGCCGAAATCGCAGATGGAAGATTTTCTTTTGTTCGTTTTTTCGAAAAAATTAAGCTTTTAGGTGTAAATAAGTGTTTTCTGAAACAGGGCGATACACCACCTCTATTGGTCGGCGTGTTGGATCCAGATCTTATTTGGTAACTTTGAGTGGATGTTGACGATGCAGCAGAGGTTGGGCGAGTAGGATTTTCCAGCAGTGAAAAACTGAAATCACTAGCTACGTCTATGTTTTTTAATAAGCTTTCACTTAAAGAAAAATCATTTTTTTCGGGCTCTATTAATAAAATTCCTTCCGAGTCGACTATATAATTTTCTATTGTATTACAATCTGTGATATTTGCTTGAGCGTGTCCTTGTAAGGTTGTGGGTATATTTATATCAAGTTCATTTAAAGTAGTTCTTTGGTCTAACACTGTATCGTTAATATTTTCTATTTCATTCACAGCAGATTCTTTTATAATGTTGATAATTTGGTTAATATCAATTCCGTTTTCTGAGAATGATTTTTTGAAGTATTCTAAAACTTTTATTGTTATGTCTATATCACCCTGCCCAATAGAATCTTTTTCAAAATTTTCTATTGTATTCATGACACATTTTGTAAAATCAACGTCATCTGGGTTAAAAGGATATAGGCCACATTTTGTAAAACCATTTTTTATGGTTTGTGTCATATCTTTTTCTAACACTTGCTCCAACAGAGGACAAAATGTAGCTTTCGTAAGAGATCGATTAAAGTTTTCTTCCTTGCGTTGCCATTCTTTTACGGTTTTTCGCCATTCCACTTTTAATGGCCGGAATACGCTTACGTCTGCTGGCTGTAAAATGTGCGTAGTGTTTGCAGGCAAGGCATATAGTATAATGCCATTACTGTCACAAAATTCACTGAGTGCCATGGTTAAATGGGATTTGTGTCCATCTACCAAAAGGAGAACTGGTCTTTTTATCTCTTTTTCAATTAACCAGTTGTTGACACCATTGGCTACATATTCGAAAAATATATCGCTTTTCATCCACCCGGATTCAGATCGCCCAAGGAACCAGTTTGGGGGTATGCTATCAATCACCTCTTTAGGTGGACGTACGTACGGGAATACCACCATCGGAACCACAGTTTCACCAGCAGCCGAAAAAACCAGCAGTACTGTGATCGTCTCTTTTTCGCTACCTGGTTTTATTTCATAGCAATTTTTCCATCCCTTTGGTGCAATTACTTTTCCAGTCTTCGGGCATAAACTGAAACTTGTTTCGTCTCCGTTTAATATGCGCGTGGGATCTTCAAGTATATCTGCAGCATTTATATTGCTCAAATATGCTTTCAACTCTCGGAACCATTTTCTTATATACTCTTCTGTTACTATAGCTCGTGCTTTTGTAATACCTTCGGGAATACGTTCGTTTAGTACAGGATGACGTTTCAGAAATGCTTCACACCATCTTCGTCCTGGCCGTTGATCAACGAAAGGTGTTGGTCTTTGATCTTCCTTAATAATGTTCTGTACTGTATTTTGTAAATCATTACGTTTTAGAGGGAACCCGCATTTTGCTAAATTTACTAGCCACAGCTCCAAGCACTCTTCTTCTTTGGTGGTTAACACACTATTTCTGCCGAGTCTGACACTGTTAGTTTTAGACCTTCCATGAATTCGATCCTGGAGTGTAACCTCGAGGAATATTATATTTTTTAGCCGCTTCTCTAATTTTTAATTTGCCATCTTCTATCTCTTTTAAAGCAACTTGAAGATCATTTAAGTTGTAATTTAGTTTTTTCTTACGAAGAGGAGCAGATTTCGTTACACTTGACATCTGTTGAAAAGCAATATGAAACAAAGTAAGATATAATTATACTCTTCTTATATATATTTATATATACATATGAAATCGACATTGATTTCGTACCCAAAAATTTTTCTTTTTATAGATAAAAAACCTGAACACCATACAATATTATACAACTTCCCGTAAGTTTTTCTTTATTGTGTTATATCTATATAAACAAAAATCTATTTCCCAAATTTATGTACGCATCACTTCAGAACGATTCTACCGATTTCTTTTTTTTTTGCGTAATTAATTGTCAGGACAAGGTTTATATGAAAGAAAATCTATATTATATATAGGGTAGGGGCAGAATGAATAAAACCACACCAAGTCGCGCCGGGCAGCTAGTATTATAATAAAACTTAAGTTGAAAATTTAAAAAAAACCAACACCGAAAATAATAAAATATTTATGTTATTACAAAGGCCCAACATTAAACATTTTTTTTTAATTTTTAGAGTTAAAATTTTCAACTTGAGTTTTATTTCATGCTTTTTTGTAGTTTATGTGCAATCCGTTATCATTCTATTCAGTGCTGTACTATATTAAATCGCGTTTACTCATTCACTCGATCCCATTTCATTCACTTTATTTAATCATACACTAAATTTCTACAAACGATACTACAGAGAGTACTTACCAAAATTTCCAATCCAATAAACAAGTGAATACATAAAGCTGGAAAGATTTTTTTAAACATATCTAAGGACACTCGGTTAAGTCACCTTTCAAACAAGAAAAACGAAATCAAAATCGGTACAGCCGTTTGGGCGTTACGATGCCACAGATAGACATACAGACACACAGATACACATGTCAAGACCCGCTGTATAATATTGTATGATTTATGTGCAAATTGTGGATGTTTAATAACATTGAAATACTGAACGTTAAATTAATTACTTTTATCGAAAAATTTTACAATCAATGAGTTCGAACTTGAATGATGTCCTTTTATAATTCTTTATTTAAGTTTGTGGCACCCCTGAATTACACCACAAGGCTGGAATTAGATACTCTGTCTAATCAAATACCAGCCTACTAGGCTGGCATTGTGTACTCCGTACATTTAGTGCATTTAATTGCAGCCCTGGTAATTTCCGCTTACAGAAAAGAAACATTTTATAAATTGACTGAGAAATACATTCAATACTATATTTATTACCATACTAAAGCGCGTCACACACGGTGAAGATTTATCTTAAGATACCCGCCGATAACCGCCATCCTGTTACAAATGACCCGAAATTTTGTGGGTCATTTGTAACAGGATGGCGGTTCTACAGGGGTACGTGGTACGCAATGACAAAAAGAAAAATGATGGTCAGAACGCTGATACCGGATACCTTAAGATACTGTAATATAAAATATTACAGTATCTTAAGATAAATCTTCACCGTGTGTGACGCGCTTAATGCTAATTACACAGCTAAAAGACAAAATTATGCGCAACATACCTTCTTTTTGCGGGATCAAAACTTAGCATAGAAATAGCAAAATGGCTGACGTCCACTCACTACAGTTTTTATTCGCTACCAAGTTCGCTACTGACGTTGACAGATTCATGCCAGTGCTGCCAATTCTGGAATATAGTTAGTACTGGGTGCAAATATTTTTTTTACTGACTAAATTCATAGGATACTCCATGAGAAAACTTATTATCAAAGAAAAAAGGCAAAAGGGCTGGTATTAGGGGCAGGGCTGGTATTCGGGGCAACCACCCTACTCGTTATTGTAAAATAGTAAGCAGTTAACTATTTCGAAAAATAATTTAAGGGGGGTTAGGCGGTCAGCGAAAATTCAGCTATTCGGGCCTGAGGTAAGCGGTGAGGGGGTCCGCGTTTAGTATGGAATCAACGTGCTCGAAACTAAAAATCGTTAGCGCCATTCACATTTTTATCAAAAAGTGAATGAAAATATTTAGTATTTTCTAAATCTAAAACAGTCACGAAATCGAGAAGGTAAATACCTATGTATTTATGATTTTATACGAATTATTATCGTAAAATACGGTTGTAATGAACGTTTATATGATATTTTAGAGGTAACTTCAGGAATTTTTATTATCGAGCAAAATTTTTCCAATCGTGTTTTGGAAACAGTCATCCCATCACACATACGTTCTGTAATACATATTAGAAATTTCAGTGCGAAAAAACTTCAATATTTTCAGTTATAGCTCATAGAAAACAGTCCATTTTTCCGTTTTCACCTACTAAGGGCCCTTAATAGATTAAACAAATAAAACAAATACCATATTTTTTGCACTTTTATTCAGAATCATGATAATACAAATAATGTGATAGCTGGTAATGTAGTCATACAAATTAGGCATTTTGGTACATCCTAAAACGACAACAAGGGAGATTCATCACGAGGTTCACAAGTGAGCTCATCGTCACGCTCAACATCAATTTCTTCAAGGGACTCTGTGAAAAGAACGTTTACGTAGTATTCAAGGTCCGCCAATGTTTTCCAGTCATTGCCGAAATGCTTTTGTAGCAATGTATTGACGTCTGACAGTTTTGCGGATTTTACGTTTATCAGACCAGTATTTATTTTGGTTGGGTTAATGTCGGAGATTTGCTTGTTTTTTTTTGCATGCGTTTTGACAAACCCCAGTTTCAGACTGAAAAAGTTCGCCTTTTATTAAAGCATTCCCATGTCGCTTCGAACGTTTTAATAAAAAATCTCTTACAAAGAGTAGCTTTGAATGGCAAGCTGTTAGTGGGTTTCATAACTGACTGCACCGCCGTTATCCAATCAAAAACATCGACTGTATCTAATTTCACAATAGTTGCATGGTGTTTAATAATTTCTATATACTGTTCTGGTGATATAATGACCTCACTTTTTCTTAGATCCTTTTCAATGTTGCCAAAAACACGATCAGCGGGCATGAAGGAATGCCCTGTGTCTGGAAAAAAGACTTCTATAGATTTTCTTTGCGGTTTTGATAGAATCCATTTCGAGAGCATCCCGAGAAGTATGGTATTTTTGTTTTGCCCTACGCATCCATCAGCAACCAATCGAATTCGTGAGATTGTGGTCAAATCTGTTTTATTTAGACGGTCATACACCACAGACGCTATTTCATTGGAACCTTTAGCGTGAACGTCGTCAGTCCATACGTAGCTAAACACGTTGTTTTTCGTGAGAGGATCCTTTGAACTACCTTCCACAACGGTTGCATTGTACAAGTATAATTGTCTGCTATAATAGCAGCTTTGGTCAGTAACCTTCGGTAGCGGTAGGTTTTTCTGACAATCAAACGACAATGTCTTCAAGCCTTTTTCTTTTTATTTGAGCAGCGAGTAAAAAGCATTAGCCCTCAGACGATGAACCCTTTGATGTATTCTCAAATCATTTCGTTTTGATTCATCGTTTTCGTTTTTAAACTTTTCAGCAAACTGTAAACAAGTCGAGCATACATCTGTTCGTGGATTGCCGAAACCCAGGTTATAGTGTGTATTGAAAATTGAGCGGAAGTAAGACCTTTTGATCGACGTTAGACCAGTTTTATCAATGAACATTCTATATAGCTTGTTTATGTTTAATGTGCTGGGCAAATAGCGTCTTGTGGTGCTACTGCCGCGGCAATAATGAGTTTCTGACCATGTAAACGAATTAAGAAATGTTTTTATATTATTTTGCTTGTGGGCATATAGGTGAGTTTTATGGTCACCACCTCTTCGCTCGACGGGCCCTGTGCTGTGGCGAAAGAAATTTGCGACAACGTACTGTACTCTATACTTTGTAATGTTTAAACACTTCAAGAATGTGTTTTGACAGACAGGCGCAAGCTTTTTTTTCGCGGGTATATGATATTTGATTGTGAACTCACGACCTTTCCTTGAAGTATTGTCCTTTTTGCGCCGTTGAACAGGTATTCCATTACAACATTTCAAAAAAGTTTGGAAAATCCAAAAGTGCACGACTCATAATGCTCATTTAATTATGAAATATATAAAAAAAAATATATATATATCACTACATAGTATAAAACAAAGTCGCTTTCTGTGTCCCTATGTCCCTATGTCCCTTTGTACGCTTAAATCTTTGAAACTACGCAACGGATTTTGATACGGTTTTTTTTTAATAGATAGAGTGATTCAAGAGGAAGGTTTATATGTATAATAACATCCATCAAATAGTGGAGAAGTACTGTTATTTTTGAGGTTTCTAATGTGATGTCGTAAAAAATTACATTTTTTCCGCTTACATTGCAAACGCAGGCTGAACCCTACGAGTTTTATCAAAATAATGTACTAAGTATTATACACATTGAAAAGGTCTACAGAAAAGTCCGCGATGGTATATGTCTATCTCTTATGGATAACCCACAATAACTTTTTTTTTGTCATTTACTTTTTACGACAAATAATGGCTAATTTTCGAAGCGATTTTAACCAATACAGCATTAATCCTTAACCAATTAAATACCTTGAATACATTGTTCATTTAATATAGATCTATATGGCCCTTTACACCGTATGATTTAAGTGAATATTTTCGAAGATATTACAGATTTAAAAATTGCGGGACGGACGTAGCGTTTGCGGCGGTACCGGCCGGCCGCCCGGCTATATATTTTATACCCTTGCGAAGCCGGAGCGGGCCGCTATGTTTTTATATACAACGTTCACAGTTTTTCTGTAGTGTATTAATTAGTATCAGCATTGCACCCGTGCGAAGCCGGGGCGGGTCGCTAGTATATAGATATACAGTCTTGTAGTTTTCGTTTTTTATTAATTGCAATTAAACGACACTGAATTAATTAATCATTCGCATTCAGTGACCTACAATCGTCGATTAGAATATTTTAAAAAAAAATTTAACTCAAATGATGGATTTTTTCACAAGTTATAGTGTTTTCAGGTTTCACACATGACGGACAGGAAAATTTTTTGACCTATTTCGGTGTTTTTTTCCAATTCTATTGAAGTAAATCAATTTTTAAAAAGTATGGGATTAATCTCCATTAAATTATCTCGACAATAGTATGCAAAATATCTTGATTCCGTGAACTAACAAGGCTATAATAATAAGAATAGCTGCAAAAATGAGGCGAAAAAAATTTTTCGATCGTAAAGCACTCTCTGATGCTTCGCATCGTCGTGCAATAATTGCATCTTGAGTTAATTTGACCTTTTTTATATAAAACGCTGAATGAAAACTTTGAAGATCTATTAATGTTAGTGTCTTGCACTTTAGATTTTTCTCGTGCTTACAGGTTGGCTTATGTGGCAACTCCTTTGGTGAATATCTATAAATAAAACAATATGTATGTTTCACCACCATCCGAACAAAATATTACTCCGTCATTTATTTACTACTAGCTTTCCGCCCACGGCTTCGCCCGCGCAGTCAAAGAAAAACCCGCATAGTTCCCGTTCCCGTGGGATTTCCGGGATAAACCCTATCCTATGTCCCTAAGTAGCCTATATCCTTTCTCGGGTATCAAAATATCTCTATACCAAATTTCATGCAAATTGGTTCAGTAGTTAAGGCGTGATTGAGTAACAGACAGACAGACAGAGTTACTTTCGCATTTATAATATTAGTATGGATAAAATGTAAACTAATAATATGCTTAAACACTACCAAAACCTATAGAAAAACAACAAAAGAAATCTGTCAATATGGTCGAACACTCTGAACGTCTATTCGCATCATCATCAAGTATGAAGCTCGCGTGCGGACCCGCCGCCTTTTTATAGCTCCCGCCGCGAAGCGCGTCGAACGCGGCAACTGATACACAAAAATAATCCTTATGGCTGCATGATTCTGTATTCACGCGCGATGACTTATAGCGTATTTCATGTATAACTTTGGTGTTTCTACACCGATTTACATGATTCTTTTTTTATTGAATAGGTAATAATGTTAACTTTTTTTAATTAGGGATGAGTGAGAGTGTTGTAAACGTAAGAGTAGACAAATATAATCAGAAAGCTCCGAATTGCTAAGCTATTGAAGTTTCACGTGTTATTGTGAGTCAATTTTAAAAGATAGACATATGCTGTCTAGGAATTTATTTTTATATAATAATTTAAGAACATTTGTGTCGTACATGATTTCTATGTAGCTTTAACCATTAAGGCTGCACACGTGACGGAAGCTTAAAAAATGGAGTAACTTCTCCCGTTTTCCCAATATTTCCCTTCACTGCTCTGCTCATATTGATCGTAGCGTAATAAAAAGTATACTATAACCTGCCCAGGAGTATGAAGAATAATTGTGCCAAATTTCGTTAAAATCCGTCGTGTAGTTTTTGTTTCTATAACGAATATACAGACAGACAGACAGACAGACAGAAATTTTACTGATTGCATTTTTGGCATCAGTAGCGATCCCATATCACCCCTTCATAGTTTTTTTTTAAATATATTTCATGTACAGAATTGGCCTCTCTACAGATTTATTATAATTTACTATAAACTAAAATAATAAACGCTCTGTCTAAAGAATCAATGTGACACGGAATCATCGTTTAATAATTTATTTATGTCTTAAGCACACATAAAAACCACATTTAACATTACAAACATTAAAGGACCTAGAAAGTAAAAATATCGTCATCTATTTATCGACATGCCCACCACTAACCTGTCTTTCTTCGAAATATTCCTTTTCCAGTTATCAGTGTTTCTTCCTTTTTTCCGCGCTTTATTAGATGAAACCTCAGTTACATTCACTTCCATTATGAATAATTGACGTAATTTTCACTTAAATTCACTTGAAAAACCTTGCAAATCTATTTAAAAACAATAAAAAAACAACAACTTCTGTACGAAAACGTTATGCGACGCCATATTGAATTCACCACCAATGCTACGCTGTGATTGGTCAATTTCAATTTATGCTATCTTTGATGTTGACTGATGTTGACACAAGATTTTTGAGCTTACTTTGTTATTTGATTCCAATGGTTTTTCCACCACAATATTTAACTTGATATATTTTTAGGTAGAGTAGATAGGTTTGATATTATTTTTTAGGTTGAAGTCATAGGTAATTTAAAAACAATTTCGTTGGCATTTATAGTTCAAATATGATAAAACTTGCAACCATCTGCATTTGATTCTAGGTACTTACACCCCTCATATAGTAATTTGAAATAACAGTTACGTCCACATTATTGTTTAAACTTTAAATGGAAAGACGTAGATAAATTATTTTACAACCGGCTTCAAAAAAGGAGGAGGTTATCAAGTTGACTTTTTTTGAGTATAATATTATCTTAGAACTTTCGACTGAGTGAATCGATTTTGATGATTCTTTTTTTATCAGCTGGTGCCTTGGTGCCTTCCGGTTGGTCTTATTTAAGTTTTGTCTAGTTATGACAATTTGAAGACGATTTTAATGTATTTAAAATATAATGCTATTAAACTAGTATTATATGTACTGCAAAATGCGATGGCTTCAGATTTGTCAGAGCAGCTCTAACATTATGACTCTGAGATAACATCTTATCGTTTATAACATGAACCTATTTTATCGAACTGGGTTATTTCTTCATCATATTTATATGTTGAAAAAATCCAAGAAATAACCCTGTGGTTTTCTTCACCACAAATTAATTAAACATTTAATCTTATTTTTCTGTTAATTTATAAATCGTCATCACATTGTTTTACGTTATTTTATAAACACTCATTTACTATAAAGATGTTGTTTATGTATATAAGAAGTATTAAAATAACAAAGTATATATTTTGTAAATGATTTGGAGTATAGCAAGTTAAGAAACTAGTTTAATTTTATTAGAAAGTTTATTAAAGTTAAGGCTAATTTGTGTATAGTTATAAAAAATTATTTCATTTCATTATTTAGCCATGCGGTAGATAAATCAATCGTCAATATCAATAGGTATTTAAATTTTACCGATGAACTCTGTATAAACACGCCAGTAAACTCTTATTATGATTATGACTCATTTAAAACAAATTACCATTTTATTGCATCAGATTACATTGATCATTGATGTTATTTGAGAAATTTACGATGCGATTAGATTTAATTTTAAGAAAAGTCTGTATATAAAATCTACAGACTATCAGAATATTATATAAAATCTATACCTAGATTATTAATACAAATTGTATCATAAAATAATCGACAAACGACTATCAGTATCCGCATCTTTTTCAAATACTGTAGCTGTGTCGAAATTTTAGTGTAAGTTTCATCATAATTATTATGAGGAATAGTATCTAAAAATGTAATTTTTTTAAACTACTCTCTCGACTGATAAAATGCATCATTCCTTGACTTCAGTGAATCTCAACATTGTAAGTAGCTATGTCTATATTTAAATAAACGGTGATAAATATAAATTTAAATTGGTATTATTTATTTTATTGACCCCAACCAACCCCATGCACCAAGTTATGCACTTACTTATACATAAAAGACGTAAAATTTTTGGATATTATTTACATAGTAAGATGTATTCATGTATTTGTACTAACAGTGGCGTTTTTAAAGTTGCATTTATAAATTATATAATATGTATTATGGCGCAGTTTTATTATCGACTAGCTGTGCCGCGCGGTTTCACCCGCGTGGCTCCGCTCCTGTTGGTCTTAGCGTTATGATATATAGCCTACTAGAGGTCCGCCCCGGCTTCGCCCGTGGTACATATTTCGCAATAAAAGGTAGCCTATGTCCTTTCTCGGGTATCAAAATATCTCCATACCAAATTTCATGCAAATTGGTTCAGTAGTTTAGGCGTGATTGAGTAACAGACAGACAGACAGAGTTACTTTCGCATTTATAATATTAGTATGGATAGCCTTCCTCGATAAATGGGCTATCTAACACTGAAATAATTTTTCAAATCGGACCAGTAGTTCCCGAGATTAGCGCATTCAAACAAACAAACTCTTCAGCTTTATAATATTAAGTATAGATACGCATGCGGGATGCGAGAGATTTCTGAATCGCATGCAACAATGAACGGTTCACGTATATTGACTTGTAACTTTCATTGGTTGTTATCTCGCGGGACAACTCTCCTGCGGGATTCCCCGCTTGCTGTAAATCGAAAGACTTAACGACCAATTAAATTGCGCCATTAGTATTAAGGAACTAATTTTAGGTTTCAGTCCTAGTAACCTTTTGCTATAAATATAAATAAAAAAGTCATACAAAAATTTCAAACTTTTATTACTAAGCTTAAGGCTTATGTGCTTTGTGTATATTATATACAAAATGAAAAATACTATTTACATTTTTTATTTATTATGTAAGGCAACCAACTATCAAAATTTAAATTTAATTATATATTTATTGCATTTATTTATATTTAAGACTTGGTTATAAAAATGTATTGCAGGTAAAAATAGTGGTATTATTGCTTAGCGGTTGGCAGCCTTGTAAATATTAATTTAACAAATTACACAAAAATATTCTCTGCTTATAAATAGTCCATATCAATAATATATATCATGGTTAAACAGAATGTGTATATATTATGCCCTATGGCCTATGACCAACTCTCTAAGCCCACAAAAATTCTATATATAAATCAAATCCATGTATGTATAAAAAAAATAATTTTATGCTATTATTAAATGGATTGGTTTCTTGTGTAATAATATTAACTCTGGTTAGATCCTTCATAAACAGAATCAGAAAGATTGGATATATTATTTTTAATAGCAGCTGTAGCTTTCTTCATGGCTTGTCTCCGAGCAGCATAAGCAGACATTCTAGCTAGTCTAGCTTCTCTTTGCTCAGTTGTCTCATTAGCAAGTCGGCGGGCAGCATAAGCAGACATTCTTGCCAATCTCTTAGCTCTCTGGTCACTCGACTCTGTTGCAAGGCGCTTAGCTGCATATTCTGACATGCGTTTGAGACGCACGGCCCGTTGCTCTGGAGTTTCATTTGCAAGTCTACGAGCAGCATATGCCGACATCCTGGCTAGACGAGCTGTACGCTCTTCAGGAGTCTCATTTTTAGGGCCTGAAATTCGTCTACCGACCCGCACCGACTTGGCTTCAGTAGTAATGTCCGAATTATCGGTCATCAAGGGATCATCTTCAGTACTTACAGAGGCATCTTCTTCAATGCCAAATTCATAGTTTTCCATTGAAGTATTGTCATCTCTCTCTACTTTTACAGTAGGAAAATTACACGCATCGTCGGTTAAAGAGAAACTGTTAGTGTTCATCGTCTGTTCAACTCTTATTGATTCAGATTTTATCATAGAACTCCATTTATTTTCGGACTTCGATAAGACCATTTTCTTCCAGGAACAATCAGAGGCACTCAGGTCACCCATATTGATTGTTCACTGAGAGAGGTATCCAAAGAATCATAGTTTGAGTTTAAACGAAACTAAAGGAATTAAAATAAAATGGTCAAATATAAATAAATGCGGTAAAAAACATAAATAACACTCTGTGAATAACACCAATACACGACCAACAATCTCACAGACAGTTAATTGACAAGTTGTCAGTTGACAATCTAAAAATATAGAATAGTCAATAGATAAAGACTATAATATATGACTGTAGTCTGTACCACAGCCGTATAAATTATTTATGAAGAGTTACCACAAATATCGATTCCTCAGGGAATATGGGAATATATCACTATATCTATCACAAAAGCAACACAAATCCACTAGTTATGTTATAATTATTCTGAAAGTAGGTACTAATAAATTTTAGAAGTAAATTGTTTCTAATTAAATGGTAGATATTAAATATCTTTGGTCAAATAAAATGCTACAATAGGCACGCGTCAGCAATGTTTTGAACTTAGAGTATATATTACAATGGTATAGAGCGCGTGTATTGCACAAATTGCTTAGTGCGGATCGTAGGCAGATGAGCTATAGATACTTTATAGATGTGTGTGTGACCAATAGGGATGGGTAGATATCAATTGCGTGTTGAGCTATTTTTTTTATTTTATCGATAAGTTATGTAAATAAATATGTATCATATGTAAATTTTATGTTCAATATGTTATTAAAGAAGAAATGTATGAATAAAGTTTAAATATGTAATTTTAAATTTGTTTACCAACTGAATAAAGTTTGTTTATTCCATTTGAATATTAAATATATAAGAAATTTTCTTGTATTAATTATAAGTACCTACTTTAAAAAAAATATGTTTAATTGGAATATCAGAAAAACGTGAGTACTTTTTAAATAATAAAGTTAGTAAAAAAAGATCGGGTTTAGTGCTATTTCTTTAATAATAAATCAAACAATAATAATAATGTTATAAAATTTTAAAATAAAAATAAGAAATAATTAATATTTTAAAATGATAATAAAATAAATAACATTAATAATTTTTTTATTTAATTTTATCCATTCTACTATCAAAATCTTCAAAATCAATTTAGCGGTTAAAATATAATATCGTAACATTACATACTTTACATTTACACTATAATACATTCGCATTCATAATATTAGAAAGTGTATCATACAAAACACACCACAAATTTATTTATAATACATTTTTAAGAGTTTTAATTTTAAAGTTAAATAAATAATTTGTTAAAATATAGTTCTTCTAGTAAACTTTATATCGAGTACAGCGTTGGTCAGGTCACATCACTACGATCATGTGGCGGCAGTGAGGCGCGCGAGCGAGCCTGCGCGTGTCCGCCACCCACCTCCCCTTCACCCCCGCGATGCTAGATTTATTTTCATAAAAATAAGTATAACAATCGACTTACTGATGAAATGTGATACTGGATTTCAATTTTGTGTATTTTCTAGTATCGTTTTTGCAAGATAGAACTGCACATTTCACCACGTTTATTCGTAAATATGAAAAAAATTCAAGAGCAATAGTCCATTGAATGAGTCCCTCCAAGGGGGGTCTAGAGTGCGTGAGTTAGTAACGTAAGATGTTTCTTCGGAAACATGTCAAGAGTCCCTAGGTAATAAACATACTAAAACCCCGGGACACTAGGAGGAGCCCCGGAGTGGGGGGAGGGGGGGAATGGGTCCATTTTTTTCATTTTTCGCTTAAATCTCAAAAACGGTACATGTTAGAGAAAAACTTTCAAGGAAAAGTTGAAAGGCCATAAAATTATCTACAAGTTGTACCTAAATCATTTTTTCCTATATCCTACCGTTTCTGAGTTACACGCAGTAAAAAATGATTTTGGCTCAAACAATTTCCCCATACTACATACAAGCTACATACCCATGTTTATCACATCAATCGATCAAAAAATATTTCTTTCTTCCAAAAAACTCAAATGTGCAACTTGTGACCTGTACTGATAGATTGCTCTTAATTAGGTCTATAATTGGTAAAATAAACACATTCCTCCATGGAAGCCTTTAGGAGGAATCGATTGTCAAAATATTATATTAGGGTAGTTTGAGTTACTGAACTTGATCTTTTTATTTTTTTCTTCCAAAAAACTCAAAAGTGCAACTTGTGACCGGTACAGATAGATTGCTCATAATTAGGTCTATCATTGATAAAAATACCAGATTCCACCACGGAGGCGTTTACGGGGAATTGAATTTTATTAGGGTAGTTAGTTAAAAAGTTCAAGTATCGTAACTACCCTAATAAAATTCAATTCCCCGTTCTTATATATACAGTATTATCTATGGTCACAGGAATCATCAATCAATCAATCAATCAATGAAAAGGACTAATAATACAAATTGTATCATAAAATAATCGACAAACGACTATTTTAACTACTATCAGTATCCGCATCTTTTTCAAATACTGTAGCTGTGTCGAAATTTTAGTGTAAGTTTCATCATAATTATTATGAGAAATAGTATCTAAAAATGTAATTTTTTTAAACTGCTCTCTCGACTGATAAAAAGCATCATTCCTTGACGTGAATCTCAACATTGTAAGTAGCTATGTCTACATCTTGTTATTTAGATTTCTATGTATGTCTATATTTAAATAAACGGTGATAAATATGAATTTAACTTGGTATTATTTATTTTCTTCAGCCCACCAACCCTATGCACCAAGTTATGCACTTACTAATACATAAAAGACGTAAATTTTTTGGATATTATTTACATAGTAAGATGTAATATTCATGTATTTGTACTAACAGTGGCGTTTTTAAAGTTGCATTTACAAATTATAATATGTGTTATGGCGCAATTTTATTATCGATACGCATGCGGGGTGCGAGAGATTTCTGAATCGCATGCAACAGTGATGGTTCACGTACAACGCGGTCACATTATATTTTTCGTTGTTTCGCTGCCGCACGCGAATGCGTCGGTGTACTAATAGGCGTAAATATTTATAATTTTTAACA
>CAJQZM010042028.1:0-18975 GCA_907164665.1 Colias nastes | reverse complement strand
TCTACAAAAATGGTCTGATATAATTTCTTCGTAAACTTATAAAAAAAGTTTTATTGAAAAATATAAACATCTCTAATTTCTGAACATTTTCGCTTATAACTTTTTTATTTATAGTTCTACGACAAAAAGTTACTGAACCTAAGTTGCAGAGAATTTAATTTGCAACAAATAATGTTAACATTGTTTTATTATCAGATAAATAGTTTAAGAGATATATCGTAAAAACCATTTCAACCGCTATTTTCAAGATGGCGGCCGAGGGACAAGGGTGGCGACCCCACAAACTTGGTGATAGCTTCACACTGACCCCCCCTACACATCAAAAAAATAAAATTGCGTCCTCTAAAAAACGCAACCCCAAATGTAACTTTTCAATGGACTAAAATGACATTTCAGATTTCCTAATTTACGCGCCATATCCATTTCGACCAATGACCACTCGGTAGGTATGTCGCAGACAAATTGTACAATTTCTTCCGTTTACAAAATATGGCGTCCGTCACTTTACAAACAAGGATTTACTTTTGTCCAAACGTCCATATAAAGACGATTGCGAGACGACGGAGACTCGCTTCGCGGGGCTCTTATTTCTGTGCAGATAAAAATACAACGAACCTAACCTAATCCGTCTTACTAGACCCTCTTAACCAAACCAAAAATTTCTGATTACAAATTCTCGACATTACAATTTTACAAAACATACACACCTTTTACAAAATGCCGAGCGTTCGAAATACATAATACAATTTGATTGCGACAGGTATAACAAGTTTTAAATTTCATTAACTTGCGAAAACAAGCCGCAATTTTAATATACATAATACCTAATCATTTGTCGTAGATAGAAAAATACATTTAAGATTTAATAGGCGTGAATCGCTTGTGAATCGTCATTATATTATAATAATTTTATTAATTACCTACGTGATCGCTCTCGTATTAAGATATTTTTTTGCAATAAAGGGATTAAAAGACCCGTATCTAGGCCGAGCATTGTTTGAAAAGATAATGAAACTTTTTGGACAATGTTTACCTTTCATAAATTATACTCTTTGGTTTACCTTGTTTGACAAAGTCAAATATTGTGATAGTTTTTTTAAATGTGAATTTAGATGAAAAAGTGAAATAACTTCTTCAAAATATTATAGTAAATAACCTCTTTCAGAAATATGGATATCGGGTAAGAATTTCGTTAAATTTTTTGATTAACTTCTTCAGAAAAATCATTCAAACGTTCCTCATAGTGGCATTCATTTTTGTTTTCGCGCGCGCAGCCATGTTGACGGAACAGCTGTTAAGCGTGTAGCGGACAGATATTCACCTCGTCTATTTTTAGCGTAATATTGAAGAAAAAACTATGTTTGTTTCAACAAACAGTATCGATAAAGTGTAATTAAAGTGTGGAAAGTTTTAATTAAGTTAGTGATGTCCAAAATGTTCATACATTGAAAGTGTTAGCAATGGCTTGTGGAATACAAAGGTGCGACAGTGATGTTTCAGTGTCTGATGAAGAATATGAAGCAAAATGGGGTAGATTTTCCGACTGGCTGCACTGTATATGTGTGGTTACGTTTGATTTGGAGTTGGGACAGGCTATGGAACGTGTGTACCCGCCGAGTGTGAAATTGTCAGATCAAGAGAAGAGCAACATTTGTTACTTGGCGTTCCCGGATTCCAACTCGGGCTGCATGGGCGACACTCAATTTCACGTTCGATTGCGTACACGTGCTCCATTAACTTCGCAACAGTTGATATATAACGAGGACAGTGTGTCTACACTTAGAGCGGATCCGACGCATTATTGGGGCTTCGTTTATTTTCGTCAAGTTAAAGATCCGACCTTGCCGCGCGGCTACTTCCAGAAAAGCATTATTTTACTTACGCGCTTGCCTTTTATCAACTTGTTTTATAAAGTAATACAGTTGATAGCTCCAAGACATTTTGAGGATGGTGAGAGTAGTCTGGAAGCAGCATGTCATGATATAAATAGATGGCCCTTGTTAAACGCTGGTCAAAATATAGTTCTGCCAGTTTTGGGGACAGTTTTTCAATCATACATTCCCAATCAGCAAACTGGTAAAGTTACAAGGTCAGATATAGTGAAGCAAGTTCATTCCTCAAACATACCACATGTTATGGTCTGTATACAGGATGTTAATGTATTTGATGCATTGGCAAGTCTTATATCGCATCTACATCTACTTTGGGAGTTGGTACTTACAGCAGAACCAATAGTTGTTATGGCCAGTTCACCAACAGAATGTTCTGCTTTAGTTCAAGCTCTGACACACCTAATTCGACCATTGCCATACTCAGCAGAGTATAGACCATATTTCACAATACATGACAGTGAATTCAAAGAATTTACAAGGAAACAATTTAATCCACCTTGCGTAATATTAGGCGTGACCAACCCATTCTTTACAAAGACATTACAACATTGGCCTCATACCATCAAGTTGGGTGACTCAACATCAATCAAAACAAAATTACGGAAAGTTGGCAGTATTAAACATTTAGACACTGCACCAGGAGTGTACACTCAATATAAAACATTTTTGGAAAAGGATAAGTCTATAATAAAAAAGTTACACAATGGAATGAGAACTGACCGTCCTTCAGAAGTTCAAACAGCGATGGTAAAGAGACATCTGTTGGAATTAACACAAAGCTTCATGATACCTTTAGAGAGGTATATGGCTTCTTTGATGCCCTTGCAGAAGAATATATCTCCATTCAGGTCACCACCTGTGCCAAATCCATTTAATCCTGAAGATTTCTTTGCTTCATTGCAACAAGCAGGGCCTCAACTAACTTCAGGTATCAAAGGTGACTGGATAGGGCTCTATCGACACTTCTTCCGGACACCAAATTTTAGTACATGGTTTCATGAAAGGCATAGTGACTTGACAAATAAATTACATGCCTTACAGTTGGAAGCTCTAGCTAGTAGTGATTTAAAAAAATGGTCAATTGGGAAGAAAGAGGTGGAAATAGTTGACATGGTCCTCAAATTGAGAGAGGTTTTAAAAAATAATCCCCCCGTGGGTGACAACACAAGGATGTTGCTTTCGCGGCAGTTGGACGACTTGAATTGTGTACTCGAAGACGATATGAAAGCTATATTGAATGCAGCAACGTGACACACAACTTGCTGCACCCACGAACTGAGAGGTTGCAGCAACAACTGTAAATTTTACTTTAAACTGACATACCTGAAATTTGTCCCTTGTGCATAATTGAGAGTATAATTGTGTCCAGCCAGAGTTAGGACAGTGCAATTTTGAATTTAGATAAATATATTTAAGATACTCATAGTTTTATCAATGTGTGTACATAAGCATCTAAATTTTAGTTCTAATTGTTGCTTTTAATGTAAGTGAATACCTTCCTACTGTCATCCCATTATCCCATTATGTAACAGAGTATGTATTGTTAGTAAATACATATTATTATGTTAAACTTGGCCTTAATTGTTAAGATTATTTTGTAAAGAACTGTTAAATATATTATAAATCTGGAAAATATATTTAAAATACGATCATTTGTAGAATTTAGTACTAATTAATGATCTCGAGGCTAGATACAGAAACGAAATATCAAAACAATATTGAAAAGATGAGGATCTGTTTCAAACATATTTATTAGGCGTGAAATTAAGAATTATTAACATATTTGAAGTAGAGTTAAATATATGAAGCTATGGTTTTTAGAATAAAATATATCTATACATTATTCTTTAATTATAACTGTTTTTATGTGTAGGATATGTAAATAAACAACATCTTCCTCAAATTTATATATGTGAAATTATAACTTCCTGTAGTTTATTATATGATTGCACTGCTTATAATACCTATTTAGAACACAGTAACAATACATAATACATATTAATTATTAACTGTATATAATAAGAGAATAATCTTATAAAACTCCTTAATAAATGAAAGCTACAATATACAATATTTTGCTATTCCATTTTAAATGAAATAAATATGCACCATAAGTAACCTTTATTATTTAACATAATAAAATAATGTTTATTTGAGTTATGATAATCCTATGTCTAAAATATGTAGACAACTATTATACTTCTGTATGTATTTAGAATAAATGTATGTCAGTTGTAGGAGTGGATAGATAAAGTGTTTAAACTATGATAAAATATAAATTAATCACATGTTGTTTATTTGTACTTAAATTCCTAATTGAAACAATATATTTATTACTGAACAGTGTGAGTAATAACTAATAATGCAAAAATAATTGTATCATATTTCCTGTATATTTGTGTTTGCAGAACACATTGCATTTTCTATTTTAATAAATAATAATAAAATATTGTGAATAAATCCTCATCTTATAAATAAGTCTGTCCACTTCTGTAAGTGCATAATTAAATTTGAATCAATAAGAACACCTAGCAACCTATTTTTAGTTTGTTAATTTCACCTTTTGCCCATGAGATAAAAATTTTAATTGTACTGTTTTCATCTTCAAAAGGTCAGTAATAATCATAAAAATATGCTCATAATGCTGTATAGTTCTATAATATTTTTATTTGTTCATAATATGATATTTTTAATAATTTTATTTTAACAGCTTTGAAATTAAGAGTAGTATTTTGATTTAAACCTAAGTGAAAAAT
Organism: Colias nastes; assembly: GCA_907164665.1. Taxonomy (NCBI): domain Eukaryota; kingdom Metazoa; phylum Arthropoda; class Insecta; order Lepidoptera; family Pieridae; genus Colias; species Colias nastes. The sequence goes on along the minus strand of CAJQZM010042028.1, from coordinate 14,327 downwards.
AATATTTATATCACAGTACATAATTATTTTCATTTAGATTGAAAAAAATACTGCTATGATTGAATATGCAAAAATCTACTTTAAGATGTATAAATTAGAGTTTATTTTCAATTGAATTAAAATGGAGTCTCATCTCCACTGAAAACCACTTCTAGATAATGTTATCTATTGCAATTACGTAATCAATGTTCAAGTTATGTTTGAGTTACAAAATACTCTCGTAAATATATGCGTAAATTTTATATAACTATTTACTATTCTGTGGACAATATCAGCCTCTTGCTTATGAATTATTTTAGTTCGATTCAAACTTAATGGCGGTTCGGAAGTTAGGTGCGAGTGCGGGTGCGCACAGGTCCCTTAACGTCCCGCTAATACCTAAAATTGTTTTCTGCGCATCGGATCGTACGATGTTCTGCGCCGCCATTAAGTTTGAATCGTACTCTTATGCTAAGTTTACTTGTATCATTCTAAATTTTATTTGACTTTTAGTACAAAGGTTTGACTGATTATGCAGTTTTATTAATTTCACATCACATAATGTAAATGTTAACATTTTGGATGTGAGAACATATTTGTAAATAATTTCTTAATTTGTGATCTTGCTCAATTTTTGCAAGTAATATGTACTTCTCCCCTTTAAACATATCTAATAGTTATTGTTTCAGAAGAATTGTAATTAATAAATGTTTGTATTTTATTTTTAACCAGTTAACTTGAAGCCCAATGAATGTCAATTTTATTAATTACGCATTTCTTTTTATTTTGGTGGTTAATTCATGTTTTGAAGTGTATTTGCGTGCAATATTTTGTGTGACAAAAAATTCCTTCATTCCAGTTGCATTAATTATTTTGATCTTGTGCCAAAATTAGATCACGCATACACAATTGTATACATGGCCACTAACAACCAAAACATTAATTGTCATCATCACTAACTGTAACCGTGTAAAATAAAAAAAATAAAGACAATTTTCCAAACAAATTCTTTTATTAACTAATTGTGCTTCCCGTTCCGATATGGAACATATGACCGGCAACAGGATAACAACACGCTAAATCTAAACAAGCCATTGTAACGTGGAGCAAATAAGATTCCAATGGCGTGCCAGACCCTTTGGTGTAATTAACATAACTTAAAATAACAGTCTATTTACAGAATTAATAACATGTTACAGTAATGTAATCACATTCTTATATATCTTGCTTTACTCCATATATTGTCGTTGTCTGTTAGAAGGGTGTAAAGCCCTGCTAACGTAAGACCTGCTGCCGCACCGAGACCCATTGAGCGGAGGCCAGCTGTGCTCTTGTACAGAACTCCAGTTGCGGTTGCCGCAATGAAGGTGTTTGCAGTGTCCTCTTGGTCTCTTATCCATGTCACGCCTAGGGCCATTGTCGAGTAAAATGACGCCAAAATACCTAATGTACAGCCTGTTGTTGTGCCTGAAAGTTGGAAAGATTATATTAGTATTAATGAATAATTTATAAATTTATCACAGTATCTGAGAAAAGACGAGGCAAATTCATTTAAAAACTTAAGTTAAATTGTTGTATTTCTTTAGTCAAAAGTGCTTGCTGATAGGTATCTGATAAAATATGTAATGATTTTTATACTAAGTAAAAAATTAAAAATTTCTAGTTGTACAAACCTTGTTTCATAACATAGTTAATTAATTGTGTTCTTCTCACTTTGCCTGTTTGACCTGCTAATGTTGTTGCTCTTAATCCTTTGTAAAGTCCAACCATGCCTCCTAAACCTGAAATATAATAATTAATTATGGATAATAAAAATATATGTATAACTTTGAATTATATTTTAACAGAAAAAATATTAATTTCATCAATATAAAGACAAAGATTTTTTGTTTACAATTTCACAATATTTTTTTTTTAAATATTGACAGGAAAATCCTTTAAATTAAATAACTTCTTTTGTAATATTCTATGGTTGCTATTTGTTAACATTAACGTATCAATAAACTATCGATTTCAAACTTCTAAACAATTCTATTCATTCAACATAAAGTAACAATCGATAGAAGAAATACATTATGTAAATTCCAAGTTTTGAGGTTATATTAGCAATAGGAATTCTTCCTACTTGTACATACCTGAACCGGACATGAAGGACATTCCTATTATTGGTAAAGCTACATTCGATCGTCTCGCAGTCGAAGCCATATGACTCTCATCAGGATAAAGGAACTCTGGTTGCATTTTCGGAATATAGTTAGGATCGAAGTTCAAATATGGGGAGAGGCTAGCACTAGCCTGATTATTCTTGTTCTCATTTTTGTTTAGCGGAAGTATATCACCAAATAACGACATTTTCGCAGTTTTTCACTATACGAGGTAAAATAAAATGTTCGTTCGTGATTTAGAATCACGCAGAAATTTATCAGGATAGGGTAATGTCAAAAATTCAAAATGACATTCGAATAATTCGAATGACATTTTTGACAGATTTTATCTTTATTTGGCAAATGTATCAGTGTTGCAATAAAATAAAATCTATTGCTTCAAGCCACCAAGCTAAGGACTTAAATATAATACTTGAATTTCAAGTTATCCATGAAAATTTATTTATTGTAATAAGGATTATTGTATGGTTTGTGTTACAGCGAGATAAGAACGCCAGAAGATGTGCGTAAAGTAATAAAAACGGCCAAACTACATGAATCGGAGTTGACAGAAATTACTCAAATTCTTAGGTTTCCGGACCCCAGTACACAAAATGATAACTTAAGACTTATGCTTCTAGATGATAATTTATTGAAACAAATTGAAGCTGGAAATCAGTTAATATTCAAAGGTAAACATTGTCTAATTTTTACTCGTCCCAAATCTTAATTGACTTTAATAATGCATATTATTTATTTCCGTTGAATTATAGGTGATGAAGAAGAAAATGTAGTGCTATGCACAGATAACAAAACATACGATGTTAAGGAAGCAGAAACGTCCAATAGCCTTCTATTAGTTCCAGACTTATTATTTGCAGCAGCTAGTGGTTTAGATGAAACACTCGCAAATAATTCCATCGAAGGTGATTCAGATTCATCCTTCGAAAGATCCAACACAAGTTTGAATAAGTCAACAGATTCCGACGATGGCAGACCGCCTAGGAAACTAGTTACGAAGGATATAGTTAATACTTTCTTCACATATTACGAAGTAAAGCCTTGCAAACCGCGTCTTTTGAAGTTACAGAAACTTCTAGAAGCTACGAAGTATTCTGGCGCGGAACTCGAATATACCATCGACAAAACGAAATTGCTAAATTTTGAGGGTATTTTTGATAAAGTGCAAGCGTCGCGAGCGGAATTAAAAGATGAATTAATAAGAATACAAGCTATTAACATCGATGGTTATTATCGATTATTGGATTTTGATTACGAGTTTAGAGTTTTATCCTATATGCTCGATCTTATTGAAGAGAATTCGTGGCCATTGGATAAAATATCAAGAGAATGGACTCTAGACAGTTTGAAGGATCTTGTGCCTAAGTCTATACTGGAAGCCATGTTCGATTTTTATACAAATAAAACTGTAGAAGAAGAAGGAACTCAATATTACAGATACAAGGACGATAAAGTCTGTCAGTTTTTGGCTAGGGTTCTGTTAAAAAGCGCGGGTAAATTCAATCTGCATGAATTTCTGCAAGCTTGGCGGGATTCTGTGCCGGAAGGGATGATTACAAATGTACGTATTCGGTTCTATAACATTTATTTCTCTTCAAATTCTAAATGTTTTATTATTAAGCTTCTTTCTTTCTCTTTTATAATGTTGTATGTTATAAAATAATGGTACCCACTGCTCTATATTAATATTCTTTTGTAAACTTGCCGCTCCTTCCGGCTTCGTCTGGATTGACCGTTTAAACTTTCGCAATCAGTAAACGTTTCATAATATAATTCTGAAATTAATATTTACGATACTTTCGAGAAATTATTGGCTTTGCCACGGTGAAGCGAACAATACGGGTTCAAATCCCGCCTCATAATTTTCATTCATATATTGCAATAATTATAACTTACATTAATTTCATATACTAAAAAAAAACTAAAAGAAACAATAATTTCAGGAAGCCTTACTATCTGGTATAGCCATAGTCGATAGAAGCAGTACTCCACAAGTTATATGGGGGTTCGTAGAGAGTGATCTACCGGAAGACATCAACGAGAGGTTCAAAATATTGTTCCAGAGCAAGGCCAAGTGGACTGTTGATGAAATATCTCCGTATATTCAGTAAGTAGTGGTATTATTAACCGACTTCGAAATATGGGGGTTTTCAATTTGTTTTGGTTGAGTTCGTTTTATTAATTCAAGCAAACGATGTTGATTTTTATTGACTAAGAAGTTATTTTTTTAACAAGAGAAGAGGAAACAGTCTCATAATACTATTTATTAAGCATTAATTGCATAGTAAAGAAAGAATTATTTACGAATCATGTTGTTAAATTTATCTATGTCTAGCAATGTATTATAACTCAGTATATCTCTTTATAGGTACCTACTTTAATATATGTTTTACTCTTTCTAATTTCAGATCCTATGCAACGGAAAAATTAAATGTCAATGCACTTTTAACAAAATATGCTCGGGCGTCGACTCAAAATGGTGTTCGAGTGTTCTCTGCTAAGCATATGAAATAAGTATAATGTTGTTTTAAATTTTAAATAACTAGTGTAAATAAATATTTTTTTTTACATTTTTTGTTTACTTAGTAATATGTATTGGACTCGATAAAAATTGTTTAAGAATTATTCTTTTTTGATATTAACAAAGGGAAATAGGATACAGAAAAGACAGGTATTGATAAAAATTATTTATTTTAGTCCTTACAAAATATAATTCTTAACTAAACATTTACTTAAAACTAATTAACACAGCCATGTTTATCCACACACGATGTTGCCAGAGCTCAAAAATCCGTTCAAAAATATAATTCGTTAACATAGCAATATTTTATTAAAAAATAAGAAGCATCTGGTTTATTTAATAGTCTCAACATAGCATATTATTTATTAATAATAACTATAGTTTATCAAGTCTTTGGTATATATAATTTATCTATGAATTCTGAACGTTTTTCTTTAGAGTCATCAGTTGGTCCCACATTTCGTTTGGTAGATCTTCACCGACTTCCTCTTTGAAGTATTTTCCTATCGCGTCAGCCTGAAATTAAAAAATTTGGTTAATGTTTTTTATGACTATAGTCATAGATAAGAGAGAAGTAGAAATGTACAGGAAACACAATTAATACATCGTTACATTAATAAACGATTACTAAAATATGTTCATTGTGCTAAATATTTCTTAGTTTTTGATCTATATTTTATTTCTTATGAAATGGATCGGATTTTCGTACAATTATGAATAGGCTAATTAGCTAACTGTACTCTACCAGACTAACACTTATGACAATCCTCTTGACCCGTATTGAATTTGTACTTTCTAACATTGAAATAAGTTTCAAAATCGGCTTAATTTTTAGTTTATTCACTTGAACCTACCTACATTCTACCAATTTTCTTTCTAAAATAAATGTTTCATATAATATTGCTACTAACCTCTTGCAACCAAAACTCCTTAGGTATACTGAACAGTTCCTTCATGTTAATGTTGCCCAAATCCTTAGTGTTCAAAGCATTTTCTTTAGGAATATAACCAAGAGGTGTTTCTACATGACAATCTTCTTCTTCACATCTACGTAACACCCAGTCGAGTACTCGGGAGTTCTCCCCGAATCCTGGCCAGAGGAATTTACCCTGGAAATTGGGAGATTTGGTAAGAAAAGGTTGGAAAAGCTATACAAATATTAGGAGTGATTGTGCTATGCTGTTGGGAATTGCTTTGAAAGTAAAAAACAATTAGAGGCATTTGAATTGTGCTAATTTTTTCGTTATATTTATTTCGTGTTGTCGAGCTATGTGAAATGCCTGGCATTCATTATTAATTTATAAGCGGGTACTGTATATTTTACTTTATAGTTTTTAGGTTAACAATTATTACATGGTGTCGAGCAAAGAAAAGGTACCAAACCAATTATCACTTCATATTTTCACTAATCTGACTACCAGAAAAGGGAACACCAATTGCAAAAACTTTATAAAATCCGGTCACAACAAAAAATATTAATAAACATCCTGTATGTTGATAACTTCATATAATGATGATGAATTATTAAGAAATTCTTCATATTTACCTCGCTATCCTTCCTGAACCAATTGACATGGAATATCTTGGGCATCTGTCTTCCAGCTTGTGGCATGGATAGCCAATGGCGGAGGTACTCCCCGAAGTTGTAGCCGAAGAATGGACGCATTGCGAACGGATCGTGCATTACTACTTTACCCTGGAATAAATAAATAAATAAATATTGGAGTTCAAATATAGATGGCGAAAGTTTGGAAAGTTTGCGCTATGTTACTAATCTTCCTTTCTAAGAAAGTTTGGAAAAAGTTATAATAGAAATGAAATTCGTGATACATGTTTTGTAAGTGCAAGGATCTTAGCTACATTTTCTTTTGACAGCGACGCATTTTTCATGTAACTAAATTTTGATTACTATATCTTTTCTATTTTAAATCTTATTTCTCGATCTAAAGTCGGGGTAAAACTACTGACAATCAAAACTTAATTTGGCATTTGAGCTTGTGATCAAACACTATTTTTACCATTCGCTGTGGAAAAAATAATTTCTTTCTAATATCGATGGGAGAAGTTTATATTTTTCATATTTAGATTTTTCTTTTAGCTTTCTCTAGTAAATTACATGATTACTTAAAAGTCTACTTACAGCATGTTCAGCAGCGGCAGTAGCCTCAGACCTCATGGAAGCGCCCATGAACACTCCATGCGCCCAGTCCCTCGCTTCCACCACCAAGGGGACTCCTTCAGGCCTTCGCCCTCCCAACAAAATAGCAGAAATGGGTACACCAGCCGCGCTTTCCCATTCGCTATCTATTATGGGACAGTTCTCTGCTGGTGTGCAGAATCTGGTGATGAAAAGTTATAATCAGTGCTATTTATCAGGAAAAGTTTACTATGGAAGATAGGAAGAAATATTACAGAAAATTGGAAAGAGAAATAAATATTCTAGAGAAAGATGTGATAGGGAACGGTTATAATCAGGTTTGAATCGCGTTTATTTTAATATTTTGCGGCTTAAAAAAACGCTAAAAATATTGTCTCAATTGGCTAGAAGCAGAATTTAATTAATTACACAAAAAATTGCATGTTGCAAGTAAGATATTTTATTCTGAATGTTGAAGTATTTCAAACTGAATTCTGAACTTATCTCAACTGAATTCTGGAGTTATTTCAATTCCTGATAATCTCGACTTCAATAAAAATTTTCCAATTTATAATATCTTCGACTTTTATCCCAGTATTTATACCTAGAATTAGGATGAGCAGCGGGAGCTTTCCTGTCCCATTGTTTCCCCTTCCAATCAGTAAGTCCCTCGGGCGCTGCTCCCATGCCCTCCCACCACACGCCGCCATCTTTAGTTTCCGCGACGTTAGTAAATACTGTGTTTTTGAATACTGATGCCATTGCGATCGGGTTGGTTGAGCTTGATGTGCCTGGAGACAACATTTTATATTTGTTATAATTCTTATCATCACAATTGAAGTGAATCTTCTTTAAGTGCGTTGAGAGTAAAATTCCAAAGTCGCGTCATGGTAATACTGTCACGTCATAGAGTAAGGCGACGGTTTTGGTATCTTTGAATCTTGCCAAATAAGTTTCACTTCTGACACGTTTTATTTACAAATGCTAGTTCATATATTTTGTTTGAAAAATAAAGCCGATGAATCTAACGAATGTTTGGAAAAAGCAAATAATTCTCGGCATAATAAGTAACTGAGAAATATTTGCATTATAGTTACGAATAATAGTGTGTTAGATTGCAAGCAAATTTCGGATCTCAATTTTTCGACAGCTTGCAATCTTGCGATTTGTATTTAAACCTAACGGTTTGTACAATCTTACGGCGGCAAAAACTATATCTACACTATACCATAGACACAACCATAGACACTACCATAGACACACTACACCATAGACACTCACCAGGTGCAACACCAAAGAAGCCGTTCTCCGGGTTGATGGCCCTCAACACGCCATCACTATCGAACTTCATCCACGCGATATCATCACCAACACACTCCACCTTGTAACCGGGGAGGCTTGGGGTCATCATCGCGAGGTTGGTTTTACCACAAGCAGAGGGAAAAGCGGCTGCTATGTAGCGTTTTCGACCGCGGGGATCGGTTATTCCTACGATCTGTAAGTAAATAAATATTTAAAAATGTGTAGAATTGCCATTTTTATGGCATGTCACAGTTTATTATTATTGACCGAGGACAATAGTTAATATATCACTGAGCATTATTTATTGCAAATACCTAATATTTTCATAAGATTGGTAGTACGCGGTAATATCGGGTGATCGTCGTTGAAGTAGTATATTATGTGATAAAATTTTCCCTCGTTCATTTAAAATATTTTTAGGTTGGCAACTCATGACAGTAGATGTTTTAAAAAATTAAATAAGTACCTGATAGAAAACCGTTAAATACGTCTTTTAACGTATACATTTAAACGTGTAATTAATAACCTTTTTCAATAGATTAATTAAATGTACAGAGTTTAAAATTTAAAATGTTCGTCATTTTAACATATTGACTGTAAACTTACAAGCATGTGCTCCGCCAGCCAACCTTCGCGTCTAGCAAGAACGGATCCCAGACGAAGAGCGAAACATTTCTTTCCCAAAAGACTGTTTCCTCCATAGCCACTACCTGTAAATAATTATTTACTTTAATGCATTGTCAATTAAGTCTACTTTTGCGAAAAGTTTGTGTTAATTTTTCATACTAACGCGAACGTGCTAACATTTTGAAACAAAATGTTTACCGCCATTGATTCAAAATTCGAACTTCGAATGCAATTCTATTTGTTTTTTTCTTTAGGTACTTTTTTATTCACAATTGTTACATGCCTGTGTGTCATTTGTCATTTGACACGATTATAAAAAAAAATCTTTTACCTAAGTACTAACATTCTAAATTCAAATTTTACAACCAGACAGGAATTTTTTTTAACCTACCATAGCTAACGATTTCACTGTCAGCCGGTCGGTGCAGTATGATAGTGCGTGCGGGGTCGCAGGGCCAGCCGGCGGTCCCGGGGGTTTGGGACCGTCCCACGGAGTGTAGGCAACGGACGAAGTGTTCGTCTTTACGGAGCGCTTCTAGTACTGATGCACCTGTAGATAAATTAGGGTTTTTAGTAAATATAAAATATAAATTATTGTATGTATATTAATTTGAGTATTTATTATGCTTACAAGCTAATTTTAAGTGTAAATTTTTTTCGTATAAATTTAAAAAATATGGTCGAATTGAGAATCTTCTTATTTTTTGAAATAGGTTAAAAATGCAACTTTTATATAGATTTTTAATAAATGCTCTTTAAAACTCAATAACTTAAACAATATAATACTTATGCACCTCCAAGTACATAATTAAAATTTCAGGGTAGTTACAAGATATTCATAATTTTTTTTTCAAACATCTACACATAATTTAAATTAGTGCTTTATTTAAATAGTAAATACATACCAATTCTCGTCATGACTCTCATAGAATACACGACATAAGGCGAGTCGGTTATTTCAACCCCAATCTTGGATAGAGGAGACCCAACCGGACCCATAGAGAATGGGATCACGTACATGGTGCGACCTGTTGTGGTACAAAAAATGATTATTAAATTACCTAAATAATTGCATATTTAGATGCAGATGATGATGATAAAAAATTGGGGAAATGTGTACATATTAGTATCTCATTCTCATAACAAAAAAAAAGTATGTTTTTTCAAGTGAAAAAATTGTAAATTAGTTTTTCAGGAAAAGCATCTTAATACAACGTAATATACATATTATACTAGCGGTCCGCCCCGGCTTCGCCCGTGGTAACTACATGTTTAAACTATCCTATCTCTCAAGTTGGATCGAACTGCACATGGTGTGCGAATTTTATTATAATCGGTTAAGTGGTTTAGGAGTCCATTGAGGACAAACATTGTGACACGAGATTTATATATATGATGTAATTGATTGGTAATTGGTACTTTTAATTTGTAAACAAATACGTAGAAGGAAGCCGTGAATGTAGGAAGTGTTGGTTATCACGGTCCTTGAAAGTATAAAATAGTTAATAGATTATTTTTCGCTTTATTAACTACATACGCTTTTAGTAACCCGTGTAACTAATCTATTTTATATGTTTTATCGATATAGTTAATCAAACTTGTACCTAATCTTTATAAAAAGACAGACTTAGTGCTCTTAGACGCTATATAGTTCCCGAGCCCGTAGCAAAGGATAAACGCAATGACATTTCTTTCAAAGAATCTTACTTGAAAAGCTTGATTTAACAACATCAGAAAAAAAAAAATAGAACTTACCGCGCATACATCCCGGGAACCGCTCAGTGACAGCTTTATCATAGTCATTAGGTGCTATGTAGTTGCTAAATGCGTACCGCTACTCAACGAGTGAACTAGCCACGTAGTTATACAGGAGAAGATATAACTTACCTCGCATACAGCCCGGGAACCGCATAGTCATAAGGTGCTATTTTGTTGCCACACGACGTGTGGGCTAGTCAGAGAGAGACAGAAGACATAACTCACCGCGCATACATCCCGGGAACCGTTCAGTGACAGCTTTATCATAGTCATTTGGTGCTATATAGTTGCCAAGTGCGCTCCGCTGACCTGCAGAGCCACGCCAGCGTCACGTAGGAGTTACTTATATATTACAAGAAAAGATATATCATACAACTTACCGCGCATACATCCCGGGAACCGTTCAGTGACAGCTTTATCATAGTCATTTGGTGCTATATAGTTGCCAAGTGCGCTCTTCTGACCAGCGCGAGCCGCGGGTACTACGTCACGTTCTCGCTCCGAACATATGAACGTGCGGGATTCTACGCGAGCCACGTCCGCTGGGTCGGTGCGGGCTAGCCAGCTGGAATGGGTGGTAATTGTTAGATATGTTGTTTAATATGGGTTGGATAAATAGAGATGCTATAGAATAATAGAGGGTAAGGTATGTTGGGTATGGAATGTCAGTCTTCTAGGATGCAACATAACTAATATTCCAGAAAATTACCAACAAAATATCTGATAGCATGAGTCAAATGACTGGTATCTTGCAATAGAACTAACAAAATATTGTAAGTGTAAGTTCGAAGTATGTTGTATAATAGAATAAGTTAAGTTATAGGGCAATAAACACAATGTGAGTCAACTAATTACATTCAACAAAATATTCGTGATCGTCAGTCAGTTCTAACTTTCTCAATCATTTTTTTATAATATCCAACACTTAAAAACATACCAAAATTTTACAACCACAAGATAACAACTATAAGTCCCTTTGACTTAGTACGCCGTCGGTGGGAAACCTGTATTTGTATACATAGACAATATTTTCCATAAACTCACCAGTTTTCATATTTGGGCAGCGGTTTCAACGTGCCCTGGTTTTGCATGAGTTGCAGCAATGCTGATGCTTCAGCTTCAGACCCATCGCACACGTGCACATGCTCCGGCTCGCAGAGCACTGCACTGCGCTCGATGAACGCACGGACCTGGGTTGGGAGTTAATTTTATTGCCAAATAGCTCTAGTGAGACAGGTAGCTTGCGATGTCTTCGAAAAAATTGGCCGAAGAAAATGAAAGCGGTAAAGATGTAGCTTACAAGTTACAAGTGATAAGATATTTTTTAAATTTTCATAGATTTTGAGTTGATTACAAAAAAATAAACAATAGTCAAGATATTTCCTCTTTACAGTATTAGTAAAAATATACAATCAGAACTTCAGAACGGATTTTATCTATTAGAATCTAGATCTCTCTTCAGGATTTACTATAGTATACATTTATTTCTAAATCTAGAGCTTCCATGTAGTCCAATTTACATTTGATACAAATCTGACGAGTGAATTTTTAATTACATACCTACATTAACATTCCGAATAATGTGTCATTGTTTAACTCCATCTCTATCACTACCCAGGGCTGTTCAAAAATTGTTCCCGTATATAATTCTCACCTTCGGTGTAAGAGCTGCGATTTGCGGACTAAGTTTGTTACCACGGAGTGCAGTCTGGTGTGCGGCGCGACTGCAATTCAGCGCTGCCTGAGCGAACCTGTAGCAAACAAACGAACTTATAAAATGTCTGACAGTTTCAGTCAAGTCACCTGTTGCAAGCAAACGAACTGACCAAATGTCTGACATGACAGAAGAATTCAAATGACATTGTAGCGTGCAAACGAACTGACAAAATGTCTGACAAAATAAATAAAATGACTTGTAGCGGGCAAACGAACTGACAGAATGTCCAACAGGATATTAAGTCACCGAAAGATCTTGGTAAGTTTGCCTTGTATTGTTTGCCGTGTAATAGTATTATGAAATTAATATTACGTACCTACTGTATTCTTTGTTACTATGAAGCAAATGCACATTAAATTTAAAAACAAAATTACTGATAAAATAATGAACATGAAGGTAAGTATTTAAAAAATGTAGTAGGTACACGTGTAAATGAGTCCCATAATTAAACACAACAAGGTAAAAATCGATTTTGTAATGTATCTTTTTTTAATTATTTCTGTAACGATGTTTTTTATTTAAATAAGTGCGGATCCGATAATTGTTTTCTTAAATAAGTAATTTAAAATTGTAATTAAAATATTATTAACAAAGTTAGCCAATAAAAACTAGATAATATTTTTTAACTGGAAATGAGTAACTAAGTAACTACATAAAAGCTGACTTTTATAAAATTATTTATTGTTATAACGCAATTTCTGTAAAATTTTACTGTTTTTTATTGAGCAAAAGTTTAAAAATCAATGACATTATTTATTATATCTGTGTTATGGTCTTTGGACCCTTGGTAGTTGGTACAGATGAAATTAATTGGAACACTAGACTAGACTGGAAAATAGAGCATGTTGCAATCCGGATACTTATCTATCAATGACGTAACTAATTTAATTAAATATTTCCACAACATATCGATGGACTTTGAGTTTGAACTTGAAATCATAGCCGATTTTTTTAATGACGAATCTGTAGGCAAATGCAGAAGTTTGGTATGTTAAAAATTTATAACTTAACAGTTAAGTACATAGGTAATTTGATATTAATTTTAATAAAATTGTCATGTAGGTACTACTTTTTTTTCCTCATCGGCTGTATAGACTACCTAGGTATTAATGAAAATTCGTCATAATCGCTTCAGCTTTTTTCACAATATATCAACGTTTTCTATTTAATAATATCTACACAGTTAGGTGTAAATATATTGGTTAAATATCGTTTCCCAACACAACCCATTGTATTTTATCCACGAGTTATAACAAAAAACTTAATTTCAAAGTTGTGTCCTTATTTTTATTTGGATTGTATAAATAAATACTTATATACATTGTTATAATTTAAAATAGAAAAATAATTGATTAAGTATTTGATAAAAAATCAACACTGAAAATATCGAAGGAAATACATATTAAAAAATATTTTGAAGAAAATGAAATAAATTACTTACTCTGCTGTTTTCCTTATATAGTCTTCGGGGACTGTTTTAAAGTGCAACATTTTGAAAATCTTCATAGATGGACGCAAAATAAATTAAAAATTAAAATTAAAAAAATTGACTAGTAATACTAGAAACTAAATAATTAAATAGCACTAAATTTTATCCAAATTACTGAAGCTGAATAGAAATATTAACCACTTATAGAATTTTATTCTATCACCCATTTAATATTATAGGTTTTCAAACGTTAAATGGTATTGAATTACGTTTGCGCGCGCTTTATACGAAGGAGTGTGCGCTATGCGCTCTCTGATTGGCTGAAATCGCGGGCGTGTCGCTGACGTCACATCATCGCGTCATTGGGACTGTCGTTTAGGCGCTAACAGTTTTGTTTTCTATGCGCATAGTCCATGCGCATTCACAATTACAAGAAAAACAAAAAGATAAGATTGCAACGCAAATGTTGTTTAGAATAATAAGCAAGACAATGTAGAACGTCATTAGAAGGTAGTAATTTGTTATATAATGGCTACTAAAACATTAATTTGGTCAGTTTTACAGTTAGTGTCCCTAATTGTTTTCTTATAGACTTTATAAGGACTTTATTATATAATTTAACAAGCATGATGGTTATGTGTAAATAACTTTCAATCGTTCTAGTGGAAACTTGTGTGGAAACTAGTAAAATA
>CAJQZM010042026.1:1616-19041 GCA_907164665.1 Colias nastes | reverse complement strand
AAAAATTTTTGTCTGTCTGTCTGTCTGTCTGTCTGTCTGTATGTGAAGACATCACGTGAAAACTACCTGTTCGATTTCGATGAAACTTGGTATAATTATACCTTATTATCCTGGGCGTAAAATAGGATACTTTTTATCCTGGAAAAATACGTAGAAAAAAAATTAAACTTAATTTTTCAGTTTTATCCATAGACGTTGTTCTGTAGAACCGCGAACACACGTTGCGTATTATTATAGGCCTAGCCGTATTTGGGTCCAATAGATATTTATAAGATGTCAATGTCAGAGTTACTCAAAATGGAAAAATAAACCATCCACGCGAAGACCGACATCCGCGCGGACGGAGTCGCGGGCGGAAGCTAGTGTTATAAGACACAACGAAACGATGCAACGATCAACACATCAACAAAAAAATGTCACTCAAATCGACATGACGTTTCGATCTATAACCCAACCATATTAAAATGTGTTTCTGTTCTAGGAAATTGGTTTAAAATGAAGGCCTACATGATTTATACGCATAGTCATGTAAAGTTTACTTTGAGACCAAAGTCATGATTATCGGCTCCTTAGCCTTTACTAAGTAAAGTATAGTTTCTGGAAAGTAAAGATGAGCTTGACACGACTAAGAAATATTATATTTTTGGGTGAAAGTAGATCTTTCCATCAAAGTAAAGTTAAAGTGCGATCTATGAATCTCGGCCTTAGTACGCAATGACAAAAAGAAAAATGATGGTCAGAACGCTGATACCGGATACCTTAAGATACTGTAATATTTTATATTAGAGAATCTTAACATAAAATTAATATTATACTATCTTCACCGTGTGTGACGCGCTTTAAGATATCACGATTCTGGCGGTTGTTCTGAGTTGTTCTAGGTTCGTTCTATATTGTTCCAAAATATCGCATCCGAAAAAAAATTGTTTCAAAAATTTCGTAAAAAAAATGGCGAATGTTGAGTCTTGTTAGCAATTGGGGGCAGTCAATATTATTGTTTAAAAGTTTAGGTACGAAAATTAGATCAAAAATGTCTCTTCGATTTTCTAGTGAAATCATATTGAAGTTAGAGAGTCGGTCTTTATAAGAGTGTAGGTGGTTTTTTACGAATTTTGTGGAAAATAAATTTTTTTCGGACGCGATATTTTAGAACAATATAGAACAAACCTAGAACAACTCAGAACAACCGCCAGAATCGTGATATCTAAAAAGTGCGGTGCCAACTTCTTTTTGGTTTTTTATGAATTTTGTGGAAAATAATTTTTTCTCGGACGCGATATTTTGGAACAATATAGAACAAACCTAGAACAACCTGGAACAACCTTTAAAATTTTTCTAACTTCAAAGTGCGGTGCCAACTTCCTTTTGGTTTTTTGCGAATTTTGTGGAAAATAATTTTTTTTCGGACGCGATATTTTGGAACAATATAGAACAAACCTAGAACAACCTGGAACAACCTTTAAAATTTTTCTAACTTCAAAGTGCGGTGCCAACTTCTTTTTGGTTTTTTGCGAATTTTGTGGAAAATACATTTTTTTCGGACGCGATATTTTGGAACAATATAGAACAAACCTAGAACAACCTGGAACAACCTTTAAAATTTTTCTAACTTCAAAGTGCGGTGCCAACTTCTTTTTGGTTTTTTACGAATTTTGTGGAAAATAAATCTTTTTCGGACGCGATATTTTGGAACAATATAGAACAAACCTAGAACAACTCAGAACAACCGCCAGAATCGCGATATCTAAAAAGTGCGGTGCCAGCTCAAAAATCGGGTTTTTTGACTTTTCTCTAAAAGTCTCAGCTGTATGCAATTCTGGAACAATGTAGAACAAACCTTTTTTTTTTTTCAAGTGGGGAAATCTTGCCTAAGATACCCACGGCTCCCGGGGAAGGAGCCGTGGGTTATGTCGGATTCCTACCGACTAAAACCCCACCGTGTACCAACGCGCTGCTTTAGACGGGATGCGGGTACACATTTGCAATCTTCCGCATGTCCCGCCCAGCAGTTGCCCGTTTCCAGGCCCTCCGCCACTTGCCCGTTTCCAGGACCTCCACCAAATGCCCACCCCGGGGCGGCGCAAGCTGTACACGAGCTCACGCCACCCGCTCGCCGATGATGGATTGTTCCCCGTTCCATCATCGGCGTTCCCCAAACCCTCGACCCCAGCACCGACCGGCCGAAGGGCGCGCGCCGAAAGGCCCTCCGAAACGTGATTCACGCGTCGAAGGACCCTCCGGCGCACTTTTATAGAGGTTTCCCTCGCAGCCCCCACCTCACCAGAGGTGGCGGCCCTCGGTCCGGCCCCACGGACCGGATTACGAGTTGGCAGACGGCTGTCTCAGGACAGCCGCCGCCCTACACCCACCTACAGGAGTCACCGCTTGTCACAAAAGTGACGTGTCGGGATCCCGCCCCCTGTTTTGTTAGTAGTTAGACTACCAACAAAAAACAACGCGCGCGGCCTCTGGCCGCCATCCACCGCCGCAAAGCGCAGCCCCCTGCTAGTCGGTCGGAACAAGACCCAAACGAGCCCCGATCGACCTTCCAACCCCGTTTTGCCCAGCCAAATTGTCAGGCCGCGAACACTAGCCGCCATCCCTCGCCGTACCACAACGGCACCTGAGCCAATCCTGGCCCCCCGGAGGATCCTAGCCAGCTAGCCAGCCATCCAGCCAGCCAGCCAGCCAGCCGGACAACCAGCCGGTGACAGCATGCCAGCCAGCCGCCGTCCAAAGCAGCCAGCCAGCCAACCGGTGGAGCAGCCGGTTTCAGCCAGCCTGCCAGCCGGCCCCCTAGCCAGCCAGCGAGGCAGCCGGTGTGACCAGCCGGTTCCAGCCAGCCCGGCCAGCCGGCCTTCAAGCCAGCCAGCCAGCTATATGGATCCCTGGCCGTCGAACCAATCGTGTCGTCAGACGACAGACCGGTCTTTCAGCCCCTCCGCGTCCAATTAGCTTCACTCAGAGTACACGAGGGCACTCCAAGCTACTGAGCCCCCCCGGCCACGACAAGGCTTGGAACTGATGGGGGGGAATGTAGAACAAACCTAGAACAACCTGGAACAACCTTTAAAATTTTTCTAACTTCAAAGTGCGGTGCCAACTTCCCGGAGGTTACTTTTTAATGCTTTTGCTGCTTTATACTGTTATTACTTACATAATACTGAAATTATGACTTTCTCTTTTGTGTTCCAATCTCTTTATTCGTTGTTAACAATTATTTGAGTTGCTACTATAATAATTATTTGGGTTTCCGTAACTCTAATGCATAAAATATTCTCAAATAATGGGGAATTATTGATGATTCATTTTAAATAAGTATGTTTGAGCATTGAGCACATAATATTTTATGTATTTGTTAGAAATCCTTTCAGTCTTTTCCTCATACTTTGACATAGAGTTGGCTAAGCTGCATGCTCAAAACATCTTCTTATAGATTATACAATAAGGGTTATAAGTTAAGATTTAAAATATTATGTGATTCACGGTTTTAAAATATCTTATAACTCTATTATACTAAATTCAAATATTACCGACACATGAAGGCCATCGTTATCTCAACCCTTCAGTAGCTCGAATGGATAAATGCTATGATGTTAAAAAAAATGCCAGATATATGCACTCAGTACAATTACGTATATTATTTATGTCTAGGTAGTGTAATTATAGTGTAGATAGAGAATTTGCCAAATTATAAATGAAATTTAATTATAAATACATATTAAATCACGAACATTTTTGTGTTCTAAGTTTACGTCGTGCTTAGGTAATAAAAAAGATCAGAATATTTATCATAATTTTGAAAGTGCATATTTTATTATTTTTCAACCATTATCACATAGGGTTATTGTTTGTTAATGGTTTTGTTGTTGTTACAGATTTGTTGTGATTTTATTTTATATTTTTCAATAATTATATTTATTGAAATGGTTTGTAGAGTTCTATTTCCATGACCCAACCTGAATTAATTAACCGGTGTTGCAACTGCATAAATAAATATCTTGCAATTAATAAATAATGAGTTTAACACAATTATTCTCGATAGAAATTACACAAACTTATCGAATCATAATAATTTATATAGGAGTAATGGAAATACTTTGACTTCGATATCAGTTTAATTTATTTATGATTTCCGCAACATATCATACATGTTTACAAATCGATAACAAAATAAATTATACTCTTATGCTACGGCCACACTACCGTGATATGCCAATAATTATTGCCACAACTTTAACAACACCTAGGTGTAACCACGACTTATGGCCATAATTCTACAATGCCAATCAATATGACAAATGGCGGTAGGCAATAGCTCCGGCGGCGGTATTCTTTCGCACATCAAAGAAGATTACCGCGGTAATTATTGCGTTTGCGGCCACACTACCGTTTGTCCAGTGTGCAATATGAGCTCACCGGCGACGCACGTATCGACCGACATGGAGTGGTCAAATGAAAAAGCGCTCGATGGCGCTAGAATTTTTGGAATTATTCCAATCCGAACTGTCTCTTTGGGATACCCGACAGAAGAACTATAAAAATCGCAGTGTACACAATGATGCGTGGCGTCGGATCAAATAAAATTTATCATTTCCAAGTACAATAGATGATTTGAAAAAGAAAAAATCCTTTTGAAAAAGAAAGAATCCTTGATGAATTATTACAGAAACCATATTATATATGTATTAATTATTAACTAATATTTTTTTGCTGCGGTAAATGCCAATAATTACCGACATATCTAGGTAAACTCTAGTGTAACCACATCAGTTCATGCAGTAATTTAGACGGTAATATAATGCCATAATTATTGCGGTAACAGCCCGGTAGACGGTAAGGTAGTGTGGCCGTAGCATTAGGAAACTATACATGCATGAAAATAAAATGTAACGGAATTTAATATGACTGTTGCCCCTAAGGCGTTGGATTATTTTGTTCCCTGCTGAATTGAGCGTAACTGGGCCGTATATAATTACCAAGCAAAATCCGCTATCCGATTTTGGCTAACGATATTTTCAGTGTCTGTAATGATACATTCACTAAATATTCTTTTATTTATAAGAATTAGTGTAAATAGCGATATTTTTCATTATAAACCTAGATATCAAACGTAAAGTTTGTTCTCATTTTCTGTAATACATTATTCATCTTAAATTTTCCAGGCCTCATTGTATTTCTAAATTCTAAGATTAAGAAGACGGCGCCATTCAGGTCATATTAATTCATTGTACTCATTTACCTTATTTCGCAGACTCGACATTTCCTTCGCAGTTATAATGTTATCATGTACCTAATGTAGTAAATTAAAAGGAAAGAGTATTCTCCTAGCAACACTGCATGGAAATGTACAATTTAATCATTGGTAAGAGGCAATGAGGCACTGAAACCTTACACCAACGTTGACAGTTGACACACTATATAGCCAGCTTATCAATGGGAAACTTTTTCAGCTTACGCATTAATATTACCGTGATATTTTTTTTAAGTTTCTACTGGAAAAAACTCTGTTCATTTGAAAATCATATACTCTATTCATTCGTGCAATGCTTAGAATGGATTACTTCAGCGTGTCGCGTACCTTTGACTGGCAGATATAAATTTATTAATCGTTGAATAAATTACATACATCGTGTGCGTGTTGTTATTTTTCATCTTGTAATATTAAACGTACTTTGTAGCATATATAATTGCTTGTATTCCTACATAAAATATGGCAATACAAAGAACTGAAACATCAATAAAACAATAAATTTTGAAAACAAATGTGCAGTTGTAATTTAAGAGTGTTTATCTTTATTTCATTTATTTTGAATGGGCTATAAGAAACCACGTAGTAAGTAAGCAATGACATCATACAAAATAATTGCGCCATTGCATAAAATTCTGTTGCTTTTGTATATTTCGTTGAATTATATTGTTTGTATCGACCACATTTCCATTTTTATTATTTACGACCATAAATAAGTTTAACTTCGTGATATTAACTTCTAATTCCAAGAAACAAACATGACATCAGGCTCTCGCAACATTGGCATCGAATCGTGAAAATTCTGTGAGGTTCCTTGAACGAGACGCACGAAAAAGTAATACCTTGAGGACCGTCCAAAGGTTAAGAAATTTACGCTGCAATTTACATCTTAAAAATAATGTATTTCAGTTGTAAGTGTGGTTGAATCAACTGCTTTCACAAATGTTCATGTTTCTGATAATACTGAATATCTTTTCCAAAAAGACTGGTTTGTGTTCACTTTGTCATGATTATTTATCTTGAAGCAGCGGTGAATGAACGATGGGCCAACGTTACTGGTTCCTTTATGAAATCATTCCGCATGTTCGCCCCGGAAGCTCTGAATTCGGTTAGAAATTAGAATGTCAACTAATTTTATTTTTTATAACGTACTACACTAATTTTTTAATTTAGATCACATTGATAAGTTTTTTCGTCTTCATTTATTCATGTACATTTCAAACTATCTATCGGTTTTTTATCGATGTAGGTGCGGTAAAACTATAAAAGTAAATGTAACCTTCCTCATTACCTAGATCTAGAATGATTATCTCCAAACCTCGATATAGATCTAAATGATATTGATAGAGATTATATAGATAATAAGGCAATTTTGCCAATAAACAGCAATTTTAATCTTCATCACGTATCTACCCATTCTTTCGACTGTACCTTATCATTGTCAACTAACATTCGAATGTTGAATCAAACGCCCAAATAAGAGCACGTAAGAGACTCCGTTATAAGTGTTTGTGTGCCAAATGCAAAGTTTTTTGTGCTCGTTTATAATGGAAACCTTTATTAGATATAGAATTTGAAAATGATTTAGTGCGAAATAAATGTCGTTGACCGCACGTATCAATGGCGGGTAAAGTTATTATTAGTGTTAATACAATTTGCCACCACGTGAGACTTTTATAAACAAAGGGAAGTTATTGCACGTGTAAAATATAACAATTATAAAACTTTATCGATTCTGTTATAAACTTATAAAGTATTGACCACATAAAGGCGGTTGATAAAAATTATGTAGCGTATAACATTAAATAAGTGTAATGGTATTGTAGATTACTCGGAAACGTCATTAAATGCAATAAGTAATCTAATAAGAGCATTAATTATGAGTGCTTCTGATAATATCAAGTGGTTTCAAGAATAGCTTGTTTAACTAAATCATATTGTTTGGTGCGCACGATGAAGTCCACATGAGTGTGGATTTCACAGACTGATAGCTATGTTAATGCAATAATAATAGATAATTACATCCTCATATTATCAAAGGATATAGTTAAAACGCTACTTAGTAAACACGGATAAAATATATCGAATATTTTAAACTGGATATTCTATTGATTTATGCTTAAAGGACCTTTGGTCGAACTATACAACCTTTTTGAATATTTTCCTGAAAATAAAAACATACCCACATTATGTTTCCTCAGTGTGCAGACGTTGGTTTCCAATTTTTTTTTTTATCAAATAGATATCGTTCCAACGACGCAATATTGCATTTTATTATTATTTACGTTATCGTGGGTTTTGCATATCTATTTTCAGGAATTGCATCCACTCGTTAACCGATTGCTTTAGCCACTTCATGTTGCGATTTGAGATAAATATCTGATACTTTTATAGATAGGATTATCTTATGGTTTATTACATATTTTTGTTTACTTCGATATTTATTGTGATAATCTATCACAACAATCTTTCAATTCTTCAAAAATATGTTTTTAGGGCCTCTCATTGTATATAATTTAAAATATATAGCCACTTCATTACTTACCATAAATCACACAGTTGTTATACTTTGTTTTGTTTGAAATTTATGATTTATGAATACTCATCAACAATTTTAACTACCCGACGATGATGTATTGAACCGGTCGTAATTTTATTATATTGTAATTGCATTATTTAAAATATATTTATTGTAATTTACTCTATTCATCGAATATTCTAAAATTCATCATTTGAATATTCATCGAATATTCAAATTACGAATAACTTTGATATTTACTTTGATATTGACAATGAAAGTTAAAATAAATAAGACGAGGGAAACGGAGCCTGTCGTCTATTAAATATTATTTGCCCTTTGGTATGATCAAGTAATCAAAACAAATATTTCCGTCATACGCGCATTATATCATAGCAGTATTTATTCCATCAATGTCAGCAAATTGGAATTTACGTGGACTCCAATCACCGTTTTACTCGTCGACCTCGAGTTCCCTGCTTGTTTACTGCAACGAAATGCCTGCAAATGCGGCATAATATTAAACAGCATTGTTTCTGGCGCCGACTAGACACGAATAGAAGCCTACTTACGTTGTTCTAAATAATTATCAACCCGCCGCGCGCCGTGGCGCTTATTTTTTCCATGGAAGCAAAAATGTTGATGATCGTTATAAATTATAGTTTAACAAATACTAATAAAGAGTAAAGGCTGGTTAATAGATTGCCTGGCGATAAAAAACAACAAACGTTGTTTGTATGTTTTCTTATGTACCTATCTTTATTTATTAAGTATTAAGAGAAGAACAAATATATTTGAGAAAATGAAGTAGATTTGAAGTGTAAAAGTACACACTACGTAAAGCCATTTATGAGGTTATCGACTTGGTCGGACGCCGAATCATTGTTAAATTGAATATAAAAAATATAGTACTATCGACACAAGTTCTTTTTAACTGTTCCCAAATAGCCTTGGTTGTTGCAAAAAGTGATTCCCTTTTTATACGCACTCTAGATTGTTGCTCGTATTAGCGAATGGGTAGAGTTCTTCTTTGCTGGCAGGGTAATCAAACAAAAAAGCACGATACGAATAGGTATATCTAACTTTTGTACTCAGTTGAAGAATTATTGTTATTTGAAATTGCCAATTAGCTCCTAATTACTGCATATATAGTATAGAGTCATTGATTGGATCAAAATTGAGCCTAATTTGATTTTAAAATGTCTAGTTTCCTATACGGAATATTTTTTTTGAATACTCTTGCAAAAAGTTGTAGATTGTATACTTACCTTTTGATTATGTAGGTACAAAGAAAAAACGAAACAATTAATATGAAGAAATCATGCCTACTAACGTATTATACCTACCTAGTTGCTGTTATTTTTTTGTAACTTGAAACTTCGCCTGTCAATCGCTAAGATAACTACAAAAATATTAGACATTGAAACATCAGTTTCGTATCTGAAATTAAATTCGAACATATTAACTGAGCATTGACCCACATTTATGAACGGGACAGTTGGCAGACAAGCCGCTACTAAAATATAGAGTACGAGCAAACAAGGGGCAAACGATCGACTTCATATGGAATAAAATCAGCTTTCATATAATATAGAATAATGAATACCAATTACAATATTTTCCTCTACTAATCTTCTCTGCTCTACTATTTTCCTTGTTGTTTAGAAAATTACACGAGTTATTAAAGATGTTATTCGTTATTCCGTAATAATAGATTATTCTAAAAATTATTTAAAACAATGTTATTAATTTTAAAATACGACTCATTAATTAAATGAAATAACCAGAAAATATTTGGGTGAGCTGTTATACCATTGCGCACGAATTTATCTGTTGTTGCTATGCGATTCAGATATTTATGGCAAGTTTCAGTTCTGGGTATCATTATAGAATGTAATTACGTAATTTATATTGTGCAATATTAACTGTTCTAGGAGTCACGTGTTTAATGCAATAATTCTGAATGTAATCATAATTTCAGACAAGTATCTTTACACGTGCCGTCTTGTCATACATTTTTCATATGCGAAAATCTTGTGAAAAAAAAAAAACTCCCGCCTTTTTTGTACAGGATTAAGGAGTTTTCAGTTATATATACCCTGGCACAAACATTAATAAAATAAATATTAACGATGCATCATGTTTTCATGTATCGTGTTAGATTTTACATTAAACTTATAATTTAAGGACAGGTTTTATACCTTTGCCTAATGTATGTCTCAATAACTAGCTACTTATGAGTCATTAAGCATTTGCTAACTGTATTTTAAAAGAAGGCAATAAAATATACAAAGTCATAACTATAAACGACTATTTAAACGCTTCCTCTACATCATTTTGTTTATCTTAAATTGCTCTCGACCGTGGTAAATAAAGCAAGCAATATAACAATGCTATAGTTTTGAGATGTCTGTCTCGATCCAGTTACCTATCGCTATAAAATTATATTTAAGAACAACAGACTTTCCTTGCTAAACAATTTTGATAAAAAGCAGACGGATTGCACAAATATGCAATTATTGTAAGAGTTAATAAAACGAAAACTTTATTTTTAATTATTATAGTCTCTGGTTTGCCAAATTTAAGTGCAATTTGTAGATTTAATTAGGTAGTGAATTCAAAGTGCCGTTTTCCGTATGTAATGAGCAAAGAGAATACATTAGAAAGGCACTTTCGATAGATTTACCGGTGTGTTTTCTAAGAAATACCTATCTATGTGATTGGTTTAAGTTAATTAGATTTGAGTTTAAATAATATTAAGGAATGCGAAGTAAAATTTTATCGAACATGTGCCTAGTTACTATTATAAATAATTATTATAAAAAGGAAAATCATAAATTACATTTTCATATCATTCATATTGTACAAATTCCTGATTCTAATGAACATTAAATCTAACATGTTCTTTCTTTTGTTTCAGTGTCAACATTTTTACCCCAAACATTATGATTTACAAATGGATATTATGATAAGAGTGAAGTGTTGTCAAGAAACTAAAAATCCGAAGTGACCAAGTGGTGCGGTTGTCTGTTTTGCTACGTTCCGTTTCTGAATCCTTTGTCCGTTCAATTCTTCAATATGTCCGATAAAACGACGTCGTCCGTCGGCCCGAGGAGTTTCGAGACGATATCTGAGGAGGACGGTGAATCGCCGTGGGAGAAACTGTTGGGTGATGTGAACGCTGCTGTCCCTACGATAATAACGACGAACGCGTCAAACGGGACGATGGCCCCGAGCGCCGGGGACGCGTCCCCGCCGCGCCTGGACGTCGAGTCCAACAAGCTGACGCGCTCCAAGAGCCTCAACCAGCGCCGGAACAGCAGCGGCCTCCTCAGCACCTTCCCGCGGCAGCTCCGCCTGTCCCTCCGCGGCGTTCGCAGCGAACCTTCCAGTGTCAAGGATGTACCCACTACTAGAAACGAGAGTGCCCTAAACCTTCTTCTTAAGTAAGTAAATTAACCTTTTTGCTAAATATAATCATTAACTTACTGTGTTATCATCTACAACTCTACACCATAATATACAGAATCATTTATAGTAATTATAAATAGATATACTGACGTTACTTAATGATCAAAGTTTGATAAAACCAGCATATAGGTAGATATAATTATAAAATGATCATTATATACATAATTTTAATAATTAGTGTTGGCATACAGAACAAGTCTGAAAATCCTTCACGAGTGCCAACGCGTGCTTCACAATATCATTTAAGAATTCTCATTTAAAGAGATATAAAGGTCAAGAGCAATGGCGCCCGCATGGCTTCAATGCGGTCGCCATGGTTTATTGCTAACTTATCGACCAAGCACTTTAATAATAAGCTATAACTACATCTAGGTTAACTGTTCGTGCTAATAAGGGTCCTATTAGGTTTCATTCGCAATCAACTTGATATTTTAACAACACCAATAACTTCGCTCGTAACACATTAGGTTCTTCCGTCTGTAAAACGTCTAGGCTAGTGCGAATACCAGTCGACTTTCTAGGTATATGTAAATGATGCCGGAGGAAACGGATGTCCTCTTTTTAGCTGCAGGTAATGATCAACAGGAAACCTGTCGCCGCTGTAGACGCCACCAAAACAATGCTACTCTGGCAATGAAATCACGCGTATGCAGCCTTTCAATCTGCACTCAGGGTTAATTTATTGCATTTTTCCGGTTCGTCTTTACATATTAAATATACTCGTAAAATGTCATAAAAGAAATCTGCATGAACTCAATGTTGTTTTAGAGGAAGTTCGATAAGGTTCTAATGATCTTATGTGAAACAAGCTTATAATTCAGTGATTACATCTAAAATATTGGCAAGCGAACGTTAACTGTCCGTTGTTATTTTTGGATGTGTGTCAGAATTGTTTGTCTACGGATACATATAAGACTGGAAGCGCTAGATGATACCACACAGTTGAAACTGTTATAATTTTCAAGATATATTGGATTACGCAGGATGGATTTCATAAATAATATTGCTGTATTGCTGCAAAGCCCATTAGTGACGATAACCAAAGTCAACGAAACTTTCACGTGTTAATGCGGAGAAATCTGCAAATATTGGCTCCACTCACAGAAAGCGTGGAGCATGTGCGAATTTTTTAATAAGCAGTTCAAATTCTGTCTGCGTCTCTACCAAGAACGTCGCGAGGCCGCTCACTTCCTCCACTAAACAATATGATATTAACGTATGTGGTTATATCACGTGTCGCTATAACTCGAACATTTGCAATTGAGGTTCGCCCCGTTTCCTGACGTACCTTATCACCAGGGAACGTATTAATAATGTACCC
This sequence comes from Colias nastes, assembly GCA_907164665.1. NCBI lineage: Eukaryota > Metazoa > Arthropoda > Insecta > Lepidoptera > Pieridae > Colias > Colias nastes. The sequence continues at coordinate 6,480 of CAJQZM010042026.1, read as the reverse complement.
ATGCAACGCACGTTTTTAAACTTTTGATTCAAAAACCGTCTTTATGCGGGAAATCAAAAAGACGCTTTTAGAATTTGAACATTTAAACAATAACTGTTGTGGTTTTACGTTCGATAAAACCGTTAGGTAAACTGTTCATGTGTGCATTTCTGTAAAATACTTATACCTTTCATATTATTTGCGAAGATTAGATGGCATGTTTGGTGTCAGTTAAAAAGAAAACATCACCAAGTCAACGCTTAACAAAAGACTAATAAAAAGTAGAGCCTAGAGGCATAATTGGTTTTGCCACGTTATAGAACAAAATTTTTTACTAGTAGTACTTAGTTATGGCAATCAGACGGCAACAAGTCTCAATATTTAAATTATATTTTATTACTAGCTGTACCCGCGACTTCGTCCGCGTGGAACAGTGACTGCGGGCAGCATATTTTGAATTACAAACAGATTGTGTAGCTGAAAATCTACTCTACAGTAATGCTTCCCTATAAACGATGTTTGACGTATGGCCATCGGGGACGAAAGCATACAGGCTCCTAGGATTGCTAACCCGTGACAGAGCTACATATAGCTGACCGTGCGAGAAACAGCTGATACTAAGATCTACACCAACAACTTTAAGCGTCTGACCTTGGGCTTTATTGATTGTCATCGCAAAACATAGGCTCACCGGAAATTGCACTCGCTTAAAACTGAATGGAAAATTATTTGGTATCAGTGGAATCCGAGGAATGAAAACAGTTTCACCGATACCGCATCCTGTTAAAATTTCTGCTTCTATTATATTTTGTTTTAAATTGCACACTTTTAATCTCGTACCGTTACAGAGTTTAGGAGGGCTTAAATTTCTGAGGAGAATTATGGGTAAGCCTACTTTTAATTTAATCTTATGTGCTGGTAGTCCAGGAGCACTGAGGGATTCTAAAAATTCTACTGGGTAGTTTGTAGATTCTCCTTCTTCCATAACTCTGTTAATGGAGACATACTCAACATAATCCCCCGGAACAGAGCTCAAAATTTCAGCGTTTATTGTTGCAGCTTGGTCATTTCGTGGTGTCAAAATAGCTCTTTCACAAAGCCAGGAATTTGCGCGAGATGGTATTTGCGTTGCGTTTCCATACACAGATGATATGAGGTCTAGCCTTGACGAAACTTTGCAGCATAGGTTTTCATTAAGAGCAACTTTACCTTGTTCCTGCGGATACACACCGTTACCGATATCTAGCAGCAAATCTGAAAACTCTTGAGCATTTTCGTTGCCTCCAATTTGCGCTCGCATATTTAATGTCAAATGCAAAGGGATAATGTAATGCCACAGTCGAGAACTCTTTAGACAGGCTCTCACTTCATCAGCCCTTGTTCCACGTGGTATTACTGGGAGAGTTTGACGAAAATCGCCACAAAAAAGCATAGTAATGCCACCCATGGGTAAGTCGTTTCGCTTGATGTCACGCAACGTTCTATCCACTGCTTCTACTGCTTTTCTATTTGCCATTGTTGACTCATCCCATATAATAAGACAACAATCGCGTAAAACTTTCGCCTTATCGCTGTTTCTTGAAATATTACAAATAGGGCTTTCTGTGCGGTCTAAGTCAATAGGAATTTTGAACATTGTATGAGCAGTTTTCCCACCTGGCAACAATGTGGCTGCTATTCCTGATGACGCGACAGCAAGCGCGATTCTACCTTGGCTTCGTACCTTCGCCAAAATAACTTTCGTAAGAAATGTCTTACCCGTTCCACCGGGAGCATCTACGAATAACATTTCTCCCAAAGCATTATCAACGCTGCGGCACACCCGATCAAATATCATCCGCTGTTCATCAGTTAGCCTCGACAGATCAGTTTGTAAAATTTCGGCCAAGTCAACTGGATCATAGTTGTTTTCCATCACGTAATCTCTATTAATACGTTCTCCGCTAAATGACGCCTCCGGCATGCCATATTGAGAAATAGGATTACCACCAATAGATGTAACTATATCCTGAATAGCCAACAAACAACGATTCAATTGACTTTCACGTAATCTCTCCTCGATTGGGTTATCATTAAGTTGTACGTGCCTGAAAAAATCCTCAGCTAATTTATTTTGATACTTATTCCATAACTGTGCACTGTCAGAAAGTGCACAAAACACCAGCATGACTGCAAACAAATGTCGCAACCGCTGAGGACTTTCGCTAATACTTGCTTCTGACAAAGCATCATCCCAATGTTGATCCCCATCCAGTAAGTGACGTGCCCGGCACGCGGCTTGGTATGTAGGGTGTACAATATTGTCAAGCTTTCGGAGATCGGCAAACGAAGTAGGCCCTCGGACAACGTGTAGAAGTAGGCGAAGGTAAAAGCATTCGGAGTTATTCGGATGAACTGTATAAACCCTACCAATGACATGATCTTTAAAAATACCTGGTTCACCTGCTACAGCTGTTCCACGTCTTCTGCGGTTAAACATACCCTCTTGTTTATTGAAAGTATAATACGACGGAACTTCGCTGTATAAGAGAGACCTAGAAAATGCGTCTGTTTCGCAAAGATTGAAGAAGGCGAGCAGAGTGGTTCTTCTTGGGTTGTGTAAGCGCTCCGTTACATTTTCAGGATTGAAATATATTCTTTGTCCACCTTCAAGATGAACGTCAAGATGGATGACGGGTGGATATCTCTCGTGAATTGAAAAACTTAAAATACGCCAAACTGCCTCAGAGGAGCTTATATAGCGGCCCGACTGAAACCTCGTAACTTCATCGTTATCATTATTAGTGAACCCCACAGTTGCTTGGTCAGAGCCCTTATTCACATATTTACAAATATATTTGATGGATTCGACACTGTTACAGGCCTCGACGTTTATGTGAGCTTGAAAGGTTCTTGATAGTACCGGTGAATAAGGTACCACCCATCTATTATCTACATCTATTTCCTGACCATGTAATCTTATTTTTGCTGTGAAGCCTCCTTGTTGTGGTGATTTTCGACGGTATAGTGGATATCCATTTTCTCCCGATATTGTGTGTTCTGTAAGTGCCCGAGGATATCTTTTAGAGCAATGACCTTCTTGCATACAGGGAGAATTTCTGTTTAATGTGCCGCATGGTCCGTGTATCATATGAGTCTTCACAATATCGAATAACATAGGATCTTGGGTCTTATCGGGAAATTCAGCACTTATAACACTATCAATAGTATCAGGCCTAAGTTTTTCTTCTAACCACAGCAGAATGTGGGCATGTGGCAACCCCCGTTTCTGCCACTCAACACTGTACATAAAACACATTGATGGCCCGAAAACCTTTTGTTTTGTAATTAGGTCGATCATGAGCTTGAGTTTAAGATGAAACACCCGGGCTATTATGTCATGGCGATCATGTGGCACCTGGCCATCAAAAAGCCCTTCTGAAATTTCATTCCACTTTGGGTTAGTGGTAAAGGTGATGAAAAGGTCAGGTCGACCGTATTTGCGAACATAGCAAAAGGCGTCTTGGGTTCGCTCATGCATATAACGTGGACCTCCTATAAAGCTTGACGGTAAGATAACTAATCGTCCCATGTTCTCCACGTTATTATCTTGCTGCATTGCGTCTCGCAAATGCACATAATCCTCAGCACGCAATCGTGTCTGGTTAGTGCGTATATAAATTAACCTCTCCGTCTCTATTTTTGCGTACATATCGACGATGAATTGGCTGAAAAGTCCTCGAAATCGTTGCAAATAATTAAAACAATTCCGTCTTATTTGTATCTGGTATGAATAAAACTGTAAGGCTGATATTTTTTTATTATAATTTGTTATTCTAGTATTTGGATTAACTTGATAGAGTCCGAAATTGTACCCATCCTCGCCATGGAAATATATCAATGGATATTGCAGGGCATCATAAGCTCTATGGGTTTCGTAAATTCGTTGTAAGCGATCATCATGAGTACGCAATACTATGTCACGTCTGTCACATTCCTGATCGACTAAGATTACTGCAACTTCGTCTGCAACAGGAGCATTGTACCTTCCACGATGTTCTTCCGCAGGACGTCTATCAGCCTTAATTATTACTTTATAATTGTTATTTTGGCCTTGTGGGATAGAATCTATCGCGGCTTTGAAACTTCTGACATACGGATTTACTTGATGTAACATATTTTGAAGTTGAGATATGAGGTTGATGTTCAATTGAGGAAAGTTATCATGTCGGATATGAGCCTGTTCATTGTAATTTGATACAAAATAAATTTGAAGAAATTTTGGCTCATTTTGCGGAAGTAAAGATCCAATAAGGTGATAAACCTGGCCCTGCACCTTAAACGTTGGCATGAAAGGGCCCTCTGTAATTTGTTTGGCCCCAAAGGATGTCATTTGGAATGCACTATTATATAAACGGCTATTGTCCAAAAAATGTTTGGACTGAGGATGTTCCCCATTCAGTAAAGCTTTCATAATGTCTGGAGGATCATGGAAATTTTCAATGAGCACTTTGCCACCTGAACAGCATATGCCATTTGGTTCTTTTTGCCATTTGAAAGCATTACAAAATGCACAACATACCACCATACCTCCTATAATGGCGAATTCAGAGTAATCAATTCTGGGTGAATACGAATACCCTGATTTCTCTTTGTTCGCCCATGGAAGGTTTTCTATCTCCGTCCCACTTTCTGGGCTTGACACCATTCTAATGATCGTATGTGCAACTCGATCAGCATTTAGCCGAGACTGGCGTTCGTCTGCAGTTTCTTGTTGCCGAATATCCCTCACTCGTTCCCTCTCAATTAATAAATAATTTTCTTCACTCTGACGGCTTTGCTCATAGCTTTCTCTAGCTCGTTGCAATCTTTCTCGATGTTCATCATCATTTTCATGAAGTCTGTT
>CAJQZM010042025.1:0-18307 GCA_907164665.1 Colias nastes | reverse complement strand
ACGCGGCGCGGTTCATCAACCACTCGTGTGATGTTAGTAGTGCTTTTAACGTGATAACGTTTTTAAAATCGTTTTAGTCGGGTGACATGTTCAGAAACTTGTGTCACACCAAAACCTCACGAGCGCGATCGCAGGTATAACGAGAGAGAGACGGACCGATCTCCCGTCTCATCTCGAGCGCTGCCACTGCATTATGTTATCACGTAAACATCTCGATTGTAAACCTACTTTACAAACAACCAATTTTTTTTTGTTCGGGAATTTATTGCGTGACGTCTTATAATTCGATTGAGCCGGCTGCACGCACGAAAAATCATGACTCATGCGGCGTTACCTCGCTCTGAGGCGTTCCATGTAAGGCTTGAAGTGCAAGCGAGAGCGCGGAACGAGCGACAAAGTAGCACAATCGGACGTTGTCACGTTCAACTATCGTCAGTAAACCGACTTTACAGACAACCAATTTTTTAATTTTTATAAAGATTGTCTAGTGTTCGAAATTCAAGCTTCTCGTCTCATCTCCCTATTGCGTGATGTTAGTAGTGCAGCCGGAGGATAATCAGTTCAATTTTTTAACTTTATTAGTACGGTCAAAGATTTTAAAACTTCTTGTTCAAAAGATTCATATCGGCATCCAGTGCATGTATCGCGATATACATACGTAACTTGCATTGAAAACATAATTTTAATACGTATAATCGTGATATATAAAGAAGAGACATACAAAACAGTATTCCATGAGATTAATTATAATGTCTTTATTTTAGCCAAACTGTTACTCTCGCGTCGTTGACATCCACGGCCACAAACATATTCTGATCTTCGCTCTGCGGCGCATCACCGTCGGCGAAGAACTAACCTACGACTACAAGTTCCCCTTCGAAGAAATCAAGATACCGTGCACATGTGGAGCTAAGAAATGTCGCAAGTACCTCAACTAATTACCAACATGTTGATTATCTGTGCTTTCTATTTTGTGTCAATTACGACAAAAGACTATTTCTATCAGACAATCCGCGCCAAGTACGGGCGGAAATTTAAAAAGCTGCTAACGGCAACTAAACTAGGATCACACGTTTGAACGTCGACTTAATTAGGAAATACTTATAGATTAGTCTACTTAATTGTATTTTGTTGCATTGCGATTAAGAGACATATTTCAACTTAATTTTCCCATAGCATAATTTTATGGAAGTACATTACTGATTTAGACGATAACATTTTTGATAATTTTGATGAAAGAGTTATTTCTATGGTATGGATAAAGATCTCGTTACAAGGTTATGCTTCCCGAGTGTAGGAACGTATGTACGGGATAAAATGCTGGGTTGAGCACAAATTTGCGTGTAGATAGTATATATAAGACAATAAGTCCAAATCACATATCGCGATAGTCCCACCTCATATTGACATAATATTCTGTGCCAGTGGAGATTGGACACGTTTACATGAATCTTGTTATGATCTCTTTATTGAATCTGCCCAGTGTTTAAAATTGTTGGATTGTATATTTTATTGGTTTTTAACTAAAATATATTTCGTATTTTGTGATAAGTTTACGATATTTTTGTAAATATTTTTATGTTGTATCATTTTGTAAGATCGGTAACGATTCGCGAACGGCTTAAGTGCCCGCACTTAACATTGTTGTGATATGCGTCAAGCCCGAGCCGGGTGTAAAAAGCGTTAGTGCATAGTGTATATTATATTTGTTCCTCATTAATTGTTCTTATTTCTTCACTTGTGATCAGTTAGGTCTCGACTAATACAGGCGTATCTTGTGTACATACTATGTAGATGACGAATAGCTATAATTACCAGTACATTCGAACGAAGGGTAGTAAGTTACAAGTACAATGTTACTTTTTAGTAATTTTTAATAAGTATTGTATAGAGAAAGTGTAAATAAGAGGAATTATTTGTCATAATAACTTGGTTAAGCGACAAATCGTTTTATTGTAGTCATAGCGGTAGGATGTACTTTATATAATTTTATGTATTGTATATAATATAAGTTATTCGGTGTGTGGGTTCGACGAGGTTGTTATTGGAAGTGAAGAGTTGTTGTACGATCCCCGTAAAGCGGCACGTTTTAACGTGGCAATGCACATTTGTTAGCTTTAATACTTTCAGCACAGCTTGGGTTTAAACGAAGTTTTATTTGATTCGTTTACGTTTTATTTTTTTATTTTTAATTCGTGTGTTTCCAACGTAAAGCGAAATCAGTCCGAGAGTAGGAATAAGCATCACATTATCATCACATTTTTAAAATACCAGTTGAATTTGCTTTGAATGTTTATAGTGGAGATACAGGCGTTACAAGGATATAATTTATAGCTGCTGCACTCAAAAAGCAGTATTAACGTAATGTATTTTAAAGTCAATAGATCAGATTTAAATAGATTTTAGTAGTTTTAAATTAAAATTTGTACATCTACTTGCACTAAAGATAATAATAGGGTATTTGATTCCTTGTGAAATTTCGTAATTTCTTTTTTCGAAATAATTTTTTTATGCTTTGCTACGTTGACGATAAAATTAAATCTAGATATGAGTAAATAAATATGAGTAAGTAAATAGTCATTGTTTTCAATTTTTACACATTTTCTTTTAAAAATAAATACTTATTTCATTTTTGGTAGCAATTAACATTAGAATTTATATGGATTCAAATATCCTATTAACGTATTCAATAATAACCAAAAATAATGTTTTAATTCAACACTTACTACATTTATTAAATTTATGTTAAATTAACGTTAGCGATGTTGGCCGTTTTAAGTAAAAAAAATATTTTTCATTAGGCCTATGTTAGATGTAAAGCTTACAAAGTAGTTATAAGTGTTGAAATAATAACATTGTTACATCATGATCTGAAATTACATGTGAACTTCTAAAGTGGTCATTAACTTGTAACCAACATCACACCTTTCATCTTTAATAAATTAAAAACCTAGATAAGCTAGAAAAAATTGTAGAGCAGAAGGCAAATAAAAAAAAACTGTCCCTTAAATGTTGTCAGTAGGTAATCTGTTCTTATTTTTCGCAATATATTTAATAATAAATAAATATTCAAGAACGTTCTTGACCACTTTAGAACTTTCAAAGGATAAGTGTTCATAAAAAAGGAATCAGGTGGTAAAACGATACCAAAGTGTTAAAAGATAAATAAAATTTTGGAATGCTTTTTTATAAATAAATATTTTTATGAACATTAATTCTTTGTATTCAAGTGTCCATTGACTAGTCTTTGTAGAATTTGTGATTTTATTTTCAGTCGAGCCATAAACATAGAATTGAATGTAATTTCTAAAACCAGAAACACTCTCTACATTTTATACATGATTTAGAATTATACATCGATTTATGGATAATAATATTATAAGTGCAGATATTATTGACTATGTATTATAATCATTATTTTAATTTCATGCAAATAACAATGAATTATATTTTTTCACCTTTTAATTTTATTTGTTGACCCTGGCAGTGTTGTGAATTTGTGATTTTCTTTTGTATAGAAGCGTTTACATTTTGTGGTCATTGAAATCTTGGGCTTTAATTGATATGCGTTTTATGATTTCTCTATTCAAAATAATAAAAGACCAAATCACTAAGTGATGTGTGAATCATTTTGTTGGATCAATTGTAAACATCTGCTTTTGATATTGTGTTTTGAAAATAATGCTTTTATTTAATGTGAACACATGCCATTTTGCCTAAATGTTATTATAAGTTATATTATTGCTTTAAAAGCACCAATTTTACAATGCATAGTTCTATGACCTGTCTATACATTTTATTACTTTATTTATTTCTATTATTATTTTGTATTGTGGTAAATTTTACCAAAAATAAAATTACTAAAATGTGCTTTATTTGCTTGTTTCATTTCATCATTTCCATCATATAATGTCTCTAATTATTTTAAAGTTAAACATCCTAAATTTGTATTCACATATTATGTACTATATACTATATAAAAAAAATCTAAGTAATATTAGCCACGTATAACATTACGGTCATCCCTTTTGGACAAGTCACCTTTTACGATATGCGTAAATTCATTTCACGATACATTTATTTAATATTTTATAGTGTTAACAAGTAAGGAGCTCTATATAGAAGAAGTAAATAAAAATCAATCAATGTAAGTATAATGCTATATTTGTAAGGCTAAACCCCAAATGTTCACAATGCAGTACATGTACTTGTTTTCCCAGCGAACAGTGCAGGTGCCGTCCGTCGCCGTGTCCCAGAAATAAGCAGCTGCTGTGTGCAATCCGGAGCCGTTCTTCTGAGTTACAGTCATCCTCACTATAATAACATTTCAAAATTATTATTTTTTTTGTTTCATTTATTTAAAACTAGCTATTTTGTGTCCTTTTCTAATTTACGAAATACGTTAATTGAAAATTAATTAATTATACGTATGAGTAGTTAGGTAGTTTATTATTCAAGAAATTTACAGCAGATGTCGCAGTGTTTGTTTACCTACAGTTCGCATCTGCTCATACGCTATGATCGAATTATTATAGCAAATTACATACTGACTTCAAGCGACAATCATTAATCAACTAATAAATTAAAGGGAACTTGTCTTCTCATTTTGTGTTTATGTGCATGGCATTGGTCATAATTTATTATTTGTTTATTTGTTTATGACTTATGTTTAATTCGGAATATTTGGAATCGTAATGTTAGTGACTTACTTATGTATTTAAATGGCTTATTGAGTTTATTCAGCCTGGCTAACGTCTTTTCTGTGATAACAGTTATCCATTGAGGAGCTCTAGAATGGCTGTAAACATTTCCTCCCAAACATAGCTCTATATTATCCCTAACTAGTTTCTGGACTTCCTCTACATTAAAAACTAAGTCCTGAAAATATAAAATTATGATAAGTTGACTAATTCATAAAATTAATCATATACATTTTTTTATTTATTTAACAAGTTACCTCTTCATCGTCCTCTTGCGCCATATTATATAGAGTTTTAGATTTTGTACTTGTTTGTAATGCTCGCTAGGCTCTAGGCGTGCAAGAATTTTTATTGATTGACTTCAAATTCGATTAACTATGGAATGGTGTCACTTACTTATAATTAAATATTAGAATTTATATAAAACCTATTTATATAAACACGAGTATAATGTGAGTATAATCTACTAATCTATAGATATGTCCGCTGTACATGGGTAGAGTCTGTGGGTAGAGTACTAAAATTTGGTAGAATCAAGGTAGAATAGAGTAGTTAGCACCTGGGACAAGCTACTCTACCACTTTCCTTCCCCACACCCTGGCGTCCACTCTACTCTACCAACTTGACCCATATAAACGCTTAGTAGAGTAATGAGTTCAGCCCTCTTTACAGCATGTGCATTGTGTATCTAAGTTACATCTAAGTTTTAGGATTTTTATAGTGATCTAAGCATATAAATAAAAATAACATGAAGTGGTTTAAATCAGAAACTTTAAAACTAGTGGAGTTTTACTCTTTAAGTAACTATTATACTATAGTCCGAGTATATCAGTAAGAGAAGGTAAGAGCGGAGCAATGCCGAGAGTCAAATTGTAGGGCCACATTCATACGGGAGGCGGCTTTAAAATTATCTAAAAAGAATTTCATCAAAATCGGGTCACCCGATTCAAAGTCATGAGGTATCAAAAACAAAAAATAAAAATTCAGTTGAATTGAAACCACATTGAAACCCTCCTTTTTTTGAAGTCGGTTGAAAATATACCTGGGGTTTTCAGACAAGTAACACAAGTAAAAAAAAAAATTTTTGATCTTTTCATCCGTCAATTGGTCTATCTGTTGTCCGGATTGTGATGAAAACATTTTGTAATTAGTCTCCAGCAAATTATAGGCTAAAATTTATTTTGAAGGATTTAATTTGAATTTTTATCCACGTACGCGCGAATAATCTCGCGGTTCTATTGACACGTGCCGTTTACCACGACATTAATTCAAAAAGACTTGTAGCTTTGACGTCATTCAAATAGAAAAATATAAATATAGTCTATCGAAAATTCACTCAAATCAAATGTGTGATCAAATGTCAAGTGTAGTAAATTGTGATTTGTGTTTTTGCTTTTTGGAATGTTTGTATTGTATTCTTTCGTGTATTACTTTCGCACGTCAAAAAAATTCTCAAGACTAAAATAATAGCAATGTGTTCATAATATGGTGTCCTAGTTAAGTGTATTGTTAATTTGAAAGCTGTTTAAATTAATGGAGTTGAAGGTCTGGGTCGAGGGGATACAAAGGATTGTTTGTGGAGTGACGGAGACTACCACTTGCCAGGTTTGATAAACTTTATTTATTATTGGAATTTAATCGAATTTATCATAATGTTGTTGATGATGCAAAATTCTCTATGCGACTATGAAAGTACTTTTCACTTGTGATGTTTGTGCTTCATTTAGAACACTAAAATTTACAGGATGTAGTCTTTGCACTTGCTCATGCTACAGGAAAAGTGGGCAGATTCACATTAATTGAGCGATGGAGAAATAATGAAAGGCTTCTAGCTCCACAGGAATATCCACTTAAGGTATTTCAATTCATGTGAACTCGTATTTAAACACGAAACCATAATCTATGTTGAATAAAAAAAAATATATTTATACATATAGCTTTCCAATCCATTTTGATATATATTAATTGCCAGTATTTTCACTAAAGAAAAAGAGGATGAATGTTGCCTTAAACAATAATGTAAGTGTAATAATGTTTTAGATTTTAATGAAATGGGGTGAATATTCAAATGACATACAATTTATATTAAGGAGATCTGATAGTAGCGACAACCAAAAACCTTTACCACCTAATAGTAATTCTAAATCACCAATTGGAAATGGGTAAGTACTCAATGTTTTTTTTAATCTGTTAATAATTTTGTCTTACAATGTTATAGAATTCTTTATAAGAAAACATTATTGAAAAATAGTTTTTGAATGTTTAAGTCTTTGATATCTATAATTAATCTATTCTGTGCTTATTTCAGCAGCCAGAATAATCAGCCAACTCCAAACATACAAGATAAACAAAACTCACCAAATAGGACAAATTCTTCCGCCTTTAACAATGTAAATAATACATCACCTAGTAATATTGGTGTGGTGAAAGGTGTACAACAAAATAAGACGCCAGAGTCACACAGTCCTGTTATGAAGGATGTACCACCTTATAGGTAAGTCCTTATTACATAATGATAAATACAAAATTCCTGTGATATTTTATACTATTTATGTCATAACACACACATTATAATCGTCAGAATCTATAAAGCTGTGCGTTTATTTAATTTCCTCTTAACACTTACCTAATATTTAGTTTAATTTTAATATTTGGAAATATAATAAAATATACACTAAATAAATTTAAAATTCTGGCATTTGGTATGATGACTTATCATTTTCTATGATTTATCTCTATTTTCCATCATATCAGCATAGATTGTTATCAACATCTTTCAAAACATTCATACAATTTAATGTTGTATTATAAAAAATGGTTATGATTTTCTATATGCATGTTCTATTTTAATGTGCATGGGTAATGTAAGGTCTGCAAAAGAATGTTAATGCTAGGGGGTTAGCCGTTAGGGGACATCTTCACATTTAGCATGCCACAAATTTTGCATGTGTAAGTACCATCTTTTAAAAATAAAATAATCTTGAAAATTCTCAAAAATTTACAACATATAACAAATTATGTATAGCCACTCTAACCTACTTAACACTTAAATTTACAGCATTTTTGGTGGAATATTCCAGATATCTGGTCTCAATGAAGTTTACCGCCTTAATATAGTAACCAGCTAGTTAATATAAATTAGTTTAGATACAAATTGCATGAAGGAAACAAAAACTTTTCACCCAGGGACCCCCCACCACCATACAGATCGCCGCCGCCGCCGCAGGGGCTCCGCAAGTCACCGAACCGCACACGGCCTCGCTCCAACCACATGTCTCCGGAAACTGATGATGAAAGGAATCCAGAAGCAGTCAGCTTTAATACTCAGTATAGAGAGCTTGTGTCGCTCGTCAATTATCAGAGGGAGAAGCTGTCGAGTCAACAGGTTGATTTGATTAAGGTATTTGTTTCTATGTCTAGTAAATATCATAAAATATGTTATCTCTACAGCTTTAAGAAAGAGCGAGCAAACCAATGAAATTGGTGGTTAAAACTTGTTAATTATTTTCCACTTCTAGAAATACAAAATTCAGTTCTAATCCCTGTTTTTATTACTTTTGCTGTATAATGTGTGAATATAACACAATTAGCCTTGTTGATCAAAATAAGTGTTTTAAATCTAAATGATTTTTCAGTATGATGCAGAAATAGGCTACTGGGAGAACAAAGGTCGAGAGCAAGAAAGGCAGGTGGAATTGCTGCAGCAACAAATTAATTCAGCTGATAATCAGCTCAGGATTAGTACAGAACAGGTAAATTATTATTTTTTGATATTGTGATTAAAATCTGTCAAAAAAATAAATTATTATTGTTTTTATTTTTTTCTTGCTTTTATTGCTTTTATCTTGAAAAACCAAAACCCACTATTTATTAATTAGTTTGCACAATTAAGATTTAGAAGAATTTAATCAAAACCTATTGTTTATTTATTCTCTTATCTAACAAATTATATTTTATAAATAAAGTTTCTTTATTATAATAATAAGTATATGTAATGTATTAATATTATATTATATTTCAGGTTCAAGCATTAAATTATGTGGAAGAAGAAACTGATATAGTAAAACAAAATGAAAAGACGCTCAAAGCCGAAATAGTGTTGGTTCGCTCCAAACTGGCCAACTGTGAAACTGAACTGTTGCAATGTAAGAATAAAATAAGGAAGCTAATGGAAGATATTCACAATGAACAAAGGGTTCTAAGCAGTCGGCATCAAGAAAATAGGTAATAAAAGAACATAATTAAATTATTGTAATGTTACTTTGTGTATTGTTTTATTTGTATAATCCCTAAGTTTACAATTCGTCATTATGTATACTGTGCAAGTTTATTTACATGTTAGTTTTGTACAGTTTAAAATAGCTTGTGATTTGGTCACAATAGTATTATAAACAAGAGTGATGTGGTTATTAATACTATGTTTGAAAAAATTTCAATATCAATTATTATCTTTAATTTAAATTACTACATATAAATAACAATTTACAGACAGGCATTGGAAAGATCAATGCTTGCGGAGATGGAAAGTCTGCAAACTCAGATACAGCAAGCGAAACACGCCACCGAGATCAATCACCTCACTGCAGAGAATTTGAAACGAGAGGTTTGTATGTTTGTATTGATTTTTTTGCGTTTATTACCTTGTGTTATATTTGATGTTCATGTTATAAGAAAAACTTATTAATGTAGATGTACAATATATAGATTGAAATCGACAAAAAATTCTACTGATTTTTTTTCGTTCAAATGTTATTTGTACAGTTACACACCTAACTTATGATGAGCGGTTAATTTTCGATAAAATCGCGTGACTTCTAATAACTTGAAAGTAGAAGTAGAAGGAAATATGCGGTGGATTTTTATTAGGTATTAGTTAAATCAAAGTTTTTATTTAAAATTATATTTTATTAAATACTGGTAACTAGGTTGGAGTATTAGAAACGGCTATAATGGAGAAGAAACGCCAAGTGGAGCGCCTCGTGCAAGAAATGAAGGAGGCCAACCTGCAGAGCCTTGCTGGCAGCGCAGATGAACTAAGGCATCCACTTGATGGTAATTTGATCATTGACTACATAATATATTAAATTATAAAAAAAATATGAATAGTATGTACATAATATATTGGTTTGTTTAATAAATTTAGCTTTTTTCTGCGGCTTAACTCGCGGTGTAAAAGAAAATTCTCAATATAGCCTACTCACAAAAATACCATAAAATTGTGTTATTGCAACTGCACTAAATAAAGATAAACATACATAACAGTAGTGCATTCTGTTTGATTCAAAACATTATTTACGAATAAGTGATGTTCACATACACATAATTCATGTTTATCTAAAAATTATTTACAGGAATGTGCAAAGCGGGAAGTGCTAGGAGAATAATTGGGTCACCGAGGCAGCTAGAAAACGCAGCTCCTACTAATAAAAATCCACATGGCGTCTGGGTTTAAATGTTACAGTTTTTCAAAACATTATTAAAACAAAGTTACTTGCTATAAAAGGTTTCTCATAAAGATTTAAAAGCGTATAAAATTATACATAGAATTATTAATAATATTCCAATAACATAAAATAAATATTATATTTAAATTTAGAGCATATTTTGTGGTAGTTTTAAAAGTGCAAAAAATATTTGATATTTATTTATTCCCTATTAGAGATGTAACTGTGTTTTGTGAATTATTCATTTTATAGATGTTTTACGTCAAGAAGAAAGTATTATATTTACTCCCTGTATGATGATTGATATTGATTTATACTGATATCATTCTACTATTGAAAAATTTTTGAAAAGATCTTTACGCTGTAAAAACTAAATCTATTGCAACCTCGAACAGTATCTAATGTATATTAAATACCCAATAAAGAATTATCCAGTATACAAAGTATGAGTTGAATAGAGACACTTTTACTCGGAAAAATAATGAGTATTGTACCAGATGTAGTATTTATTTCCTAAAGGTAGACTATTCTCTGCTGTGTTTTATCTCTATTTAAGCTATGTGTTCAAACTTGTGTCATATAATCACTGTCACAAACTATATTTTATATTAGTTTTAAGACGTGTTTGTACTTAAAGCATTTTATGTAATTGTAAAAGTATTATTCTTGCCTTTTTTATTGTAGTACATATTTGTGAGCAAAATTATATGGTTGTTTTGTTTATAAAACGTACAATTTTGCGATCATTGCTTCTTTACGTAGCGGCATTTAAGGAAATGTGTTTTATTCTCATTTGTATGCAAAGCTCGACTTTGGAACGCTTTTATTTTGCGGTACAACTAATATCTGTGTGATTGCAATTATGTTTTATAAAATTGTATTTGGGAATCGTAAAATATAATTTGAATCGTTTTTTCTAATTTGAATTTGATTTAGGGCTTGTGTTCGTTTTGTATACTTACTGGTTTTGTTTTTCTACATAATAACAACATAATTTTTATTATTTTTACGAGTGATTTTCGTTTGGTTTTTTTATTTTTCCTAATCAATTATGCCGTGCGTTGTGCAATGTGCCATTATTATTTTAGATTTAGTAGAAAATAAATAAATAAATTGTACAATTACACTTTCAGTTCGATTTTTTTTTCGATTTAACTATCAACTTGTCGATTATAATGGAATGTTAATCAATAGTTTGCAATATGTAATTAAATATAATAATAATCTAGTCGGAAATATAAGCCATTGCAATATTTTATCAATAATGAACAAATTCTAATATACTTAATATTATCGGCCTAAATACATTGAATTTTAATTAGTATAATAGATGTCTTTTTAAAAAGTAGTTTTCAATCATATTATAAAATGTTTTACATTATTATACTGTGCATGGTTACTAATAGGTAGATGATTGTATATTCAATATAGAATAAAGTGAATTTAGAAAGATATGTTGTTTTTGTTTCTCCTCCTGTATTTTTATAATTAGTAGTATGATAATTTGATTGGCGATTAGCTGTTGTGAAAATTGGCTAAAGGAAAGAGAATTTCATTCCTGTAGTTAATATATTTTTTTTTTAATTATTTTTTTAATTAGGTCTTAAACTTATTTGTGAATGGAACACTCCTAGTAAGCAAATAAAATGCTTGTGTCAGGAGGAAAAAAAATATTCATTGATGGTCATGATGGTATTATTGTTGACATTTTTTTTATTTCGAAATTGATGACGACTGGTACATACACTCGCTGATCGCTCCGATTACAGTGGTCAGTGACGGTATTTTCCGTTCTACCTATCTAAAAATTTCTTACTGCCCCGTTAAAATATACAGTATATGCACTAGAACTATATAGATTAAAGATTTTCTCGAATTATCATAATATCGTAATCGACTTGTCTATGCAGAGAGAAGTGAGAAGCGTACCTACCGTCCAGTAGTAACGATTTTTCGTAATATGTGGCATCAGGAAAATTGGATAAGGAATTTTTGAGATCCCAGAAAATGGATGATATTTAGATTACCATTTTCTGGGATGTTGGTGTAGGTAGATGTACCTTTTATAAAACAACAATCTTTATATAGTAAAGAAATGGCGCTGTTTGAAGAATTCTTGTAATTTTGAAATATGTAATCGTTATTTATTCAATTTTTGTGATGGTCTGATGAGGTATAGGGATCAAAATAAAACAACACATATAAATTAAATCTTATTTAAAATGACAAAATTAATCTGTTTACGTAAACTAATTATCTTTATAGGAATAATCTATACAATAACTATCATAAATGCGCATAATTACGCTGTACTTCACATTATCGCAGCGTACAAATATTTACAAATAAGTTTACTTCCATTGAAGAGCACTTTATAAAAATTGCGAAACTCTCTATTTCACTAGAGATTCTTATATTAAATCTTATTAATGTACTTTTATATACATCTGAACAATAAAAATTATTGGTTGTAATCACATTTGAGAATTCTTTACGTCATGAATCCTGAGTGAATGAAAATATATTTCCCAGTTAAGGAAGTAGATGAGCCCACACTTTAAAATAATTCAATTTTAAAAATCTTTAACATTACCAGAGTTTAGTAATCGCCTTTAGGCTATGCTAAAATCAATAAAAAACGGCTCGGCTAACATCCTTAACATTTTAGTAATATTTAAAATTTAAATAAAATTGATTCGGTACTCAGGTACAGCTTGGAATGGAGTAACTACTAATCAGTTACAGAAATATGAATCACGAAACTCTATCATCAATTTTTTTGTTCATTAAATCGCATAGGAAATCTTTGTTAGCTGCCACTCCATATGTTTGCTATGAAGATTAATTTGTAAGATAACATTCAGTCATTCAAATATATAATTTAATATTTCTCAAATTGTGTAGTAATATTAAAAAGTGTGTATAAATTATCGACTATCTCAGAATCGTAAATGAAAATATAGTTTTACTGTGCGCGAGTGAGATGGTGTAATTTCCGTTTCTCGTATGTAAGAGTGAGATAGTAAGTTTAATTTTGGTTTAATTATAGTGTAAAGGAGTGACAATTTTGTAACCAAAATTATTTTAAATTATTTTACATTATGTACAATGTACATGCCAGTAATTTTCACCTACACCTGAATATAAAGACTCTTAGATATGTAATATAATGTAAGAATTCGTGAGTGTAAATGGTATATAAAGGCTTATACATATTATGCTATATATAAAATAAATTGCAATTTACTACTTGAAAACAATCAATATTGCTATAAACATCGAGAGTATTATAATTATTGCCAAACAAACATTGCTAAGGCATCATTTGTTATGGAAGACTCGATATTTCAATCTTGAACATTTCCAATGTTTTAGTGCGATAGTGTTTCTTAATATTCAGGTACAAGAATAAATATATTACTGTATAAAAGGTATGACAAATGTACAACAACCTACGATAGCATTATGACCATTTACTATTGCAAAATCACATTCATTTTAAAATACTGTTGCAATCAACTTTAAATTATGAAACATAAAATTCTACTCGTAATAATTTAACGCAAAAATATACATATTTATTTATTAGCAAAATCTCAGTTCCGATCCACTGTTTCAAACTACACTGTATCATCCATTCCGCCGTTAACCTATATCACAACCACCTTACTTCTTTTTCAGTGAATGCTATGCTTTCTCTTCTTTTTCTCGATTATACCTCTCCAACTCTTTGAGGAACTGTCCTTTGGGTTTCATGACGTTGGGTCTGTCTCCCCTGCATTTAGGGCAGAACCATTTGCCTTTTGGTTTAGTTGTGAGTGAGACGCAGGAGAAATGGAACCATTCTATGGGACACAGGTCATTGTCACATAGGATCATCTCTCCGAACGATATTTGATCGCACAGACAGTATCTGGGCTCGTCGGGGTCGATAGCGTCTGCTTCTTCTGGCGGAGTCTCTGACCGTTGCGCCGCTTGGCGTGCTTTGCGTTTCTTCTTCTTGCCAATACCTGAATAAATTCATAGTTATAAATATATGTTTAAGTAGTTTACGACATTAATATATTTATTTATTTATTTAACATTAAAATATATGAACTATACTGATATAGATACAGATGTGATATAAAGTACAAAAGGAGAACTTATCACTTATAAGCGATTTATTCCAGGCTACCTAAAAAGGGTAAGGTAAAGGATAGATAAAATACAAAATAATTATTGTAATTTGTAAATAATTATTGTTGTTTGTAATTGTTTAATATAAAATATGTAAGAAACATGTTACTGTCTTATTTTAATGTGTTTTCTTTTTGTAAACTTGTTCGTATTGAATTGACTTATATTATGTATCAACTTGTTTCAGTTCTAGATCAAAGCAACTTAACCATAAATGAAGTGACAATATCCAAATCTCTAGTAGTTTACTAAATAGACTAAAAAAATGACATGAATAATGAATATATCTTTTTTACGATGTACATAATATATGAATGTACTAACCCTTCTTATGCGTGGTGTGTGTGTGCCGCTCGCTGTCCCGCTCGCTCGAGTCGGCGCCGTCCGTCGCCGCGCCCGCCGCTGTACGCGAGCGACGCGCGCGCTTTGACCAACGCTCACCTATTACATTCAATATAAATATTTAATTAGTTTTAGTGTTTGTTTTGCACCAGTTTATTGTTGTTTTGCATGGTGAATTTATCGAGAAGACTTGTAGGTTATTCATAAATAAGTACAACATAACAGTAAAGAGAATATTAGTTTTACATTTTCCGACCTACATACGCAGCATCATTGCTCTGAAAAGGAATTTTTCATTTCTCCATTTTAATAAAACATTTTTTATTTATTTTCCTCTTCTATTGCTTGTAGTGTGATGCTAATATAACCTCTCTGGCTAAAGTATACATAGTATAAAGGAAATCAACAAAATATCAATTTGAATATTTAATTTCTGAAATTAGTTTGTTCAAACAAACTATACATATATACACTGTTTAATATGTATTAGAAATCAAAACATAATTCATTATAATACAACTTACTAGGGTATATTCAATTAATAAATCTTAAAATATATTTCATAACTTTGTCTATTTGTTCGTTATTCTAAATAATATATCTACATAAGGACATTTTAAATAAAAAAAAAAAACACATTGTAAAACCTTGAAATAACCTCCTCTAGAGATATAATTACCTTCTTTTTATTACAATATAGTTTGTGTATGATAACTTACCTTTACAATATAGTTTGTGTATGAGTTTGTAATTGCTAAATTGTTAAACTAATTATTATTTAAGAATATAACGAATTTAGAATTTTGCAGAATCAATTTCTTTATAGATAATTATAATTGACTAGATCATTATTTTTATTTCTAAAAGTTTCTCTACATTTGTATCATGGTTTACTTACCTTAATAGGATATGAATATAATGTTAAATTCATACCAATAACAAGAAAACTTACCTCCACCCTTCTCTTTCTCCGGTTTCTCCTTCTCCTTTTCACTGGTCCTCTCTGGCGGTGGTGGTGGCGGTGCACTCTGCTGCTGCGTCTGCTGTGTGCTGTCTTTCTCGTTGGATCGACTCTCCGAGTTTGCCGTCTGCTCCTCCTTCGCTGTACCGTTTGTGTTAACTTCTAGGCATGATACTGGGAAATAAAAAAAAATTGCAAATTAAACTTGTTTTCAATAAATTTAAATAAATAATGAGAGCAGTATGAAGTTAAGTTGTATAAACTATGTTGCTAGTTCTTAAATAATATTGTAAATAAAAATGTTTACAATATCTATAAATAAGTGAATGTGGGGCAATATGCAGTTTAATTATTGATGAATATATCATATTTATTAAACTCACCAAGCTTCTTGTGATCAGCATCAAGTGATCTCTGTTTGTTGTCAATGAGGTCTTGTAACAGTTGAACTACTTGTAACTTTTCATCTCCAATCTCTTGAGCAGCTACCAAAGCAGCCTGTAAGCGCAATGCTGCACGCCCACGGCGCTTTTCTTCTGTGTTTGGACCGATACACACTGCCAAGTGAGTCTCTGCATCTCTTAAGCATTCTAATTATAAAAAAAATTACATATTATTATAAAATTACTTAATGAGTTTAATATTGTTATGTGAAGGAAGTTTATTGTTACTTTACACCGCTTTTTAGTAGTTTTTAAAAATAGAAAGTTAAAGAATGAGCAATATATCCATAGACAAATTAGGTAATTTTACTTTACTGAATAAATGTTGTGAAAATGTTCCGAAAACATAGTATAAAGTAGTTATATCGCGAAACTAGTGTATTAATAGCGAAGAACTATGTTATTTTCGTCCATGGCTATCGAGAGTCGACTATATACCAAAGCACGCGTCTATAATTGGCAAAAAAGCCTGTGTCAACAAAACAGTGAAAGAGTATTTTAAATCGATGCAACTGCTTTTGAGACTTGATATAATGTTAGATCTAGCTTAGATGTTGACATATTATTAGAATACGACATTCAGATTACCTCTGTAAGTAACATCTAACTCTCGCATACGCGATAAATGTCGTTGCAAGTCATTAGGCAGATTATCGACGATATCTAAGTAATTCTCAACGTAAGTTGCCGAGAGCAATGCTTCGGTCGACGTTTGGTTAAACATGATTATACCATTTGAGCACTTTTCATTATTTAATACACAAAGAAGCAGAAAAAGTATCTTATTTTTAAAACGAATAACAACTAGACAGTAGACTCTAGTCTCAGTAGCCGTCAAATGGCCGTCAGTCCATAGTCGTCAACAATGAGTTGCCATTTATGTAATCGATAATTTCCTTATTTTGGTAGATTTATTACAATCTTCAAATGGCAATAATAAATATAATTAAAGTAACAAAATAAGGTTCTTCATATTTTTTATAATTATTAATTATCGACATAAATTTAAACATTAAAAATGGTTAATGTAATATCGATTATTTGAGAATGTGTATCGACAAAATCAAAAATATTTTTTTAAATAATAGAGTACAAGAGTAACAACACTTCTAAGATCATTTGAATTATTATTTAATTATACATGTGAAAATGTAGTAATTTTATATTAATTGGATTAAAATATACCTATTCTGGGTAAAAGATCTATATACTGGCAACATTATCAAGCGTCATACCAGAGACAAGGACTAGTAATGTCATTTCTTGTGTTGTTAGCCAATGACATTATTGGTTTATAAATAACTAACAAGTATTTGTTATTGTTTTGAAAAGGAAATAGTTTTATTAAAAAATAGGTAATTATTTTGCATTAAACATTTAATAATATGATGTATTACAAATCAAATTATCTATAGATTATTAATATTTATATCTAGGTTCCAGTGGCGCCATCTGTTAGGTTTCATAAAATGTTACCTCAAAATCATACCTGAATCCATGGACGTATAAAAAAAGACGGACGCCGTATTACGAACAAACAACGTGAAGCCACCATAGTAAGCTAGCGATCGTGTAAAGACAATAAACACGCACACACTCTCACCATAGTAAGCTAGTCGGCCGCCATTACGTCCGCGTCGTGAACTACCGACTGATTAACTGCGTCACTGTTTCACAAAAAATATTAAAATGCCGTCTTGCGTGGTTAAATGGTGTCGCAACAGTACAATTTTAAATAACAAAACACAAGGGATTACATTCCACAGGGAAGCAAGTTATTTCTTTTATGTTTTAATGACAAAATTATTACGGCAAAATTTATAGAAAAAAATACAGCCGCCATTGTCATCAGGACAGCTGTTGCCATGGCAACATGGCACACACACATGGATGTTTCGCCGCCATTACTAGGCTTCACTCAATGTTTAGGCGATATACCGTCCGTCTTTTTTTATACGTCCATGCCTAAATCCTACAAATTCTACTATCCATAGAAAATCATATTATAATCATAGTTATTACAGTCTACGAAAAAAAAAAATTTTTAGAATGTGTATCTTGTAGCTTGTATGAATCGATATTTGCTCAGTTCTAATCTAAAGTTTTTACATTGTATTTATACATGCGTGATAATTAAATTGAATATTTTATATTATACGTTCAAACTTAAACTCAAACTTTTGTTTATTCAATTAGACTTCTTTTAGAAGCACTTTTGAATTGTCATTACATATTTTT
>CAJQZM010042024.1:31954-52554 GCA_907164665.1 Colias nastes | reverse complement strand
TAACGATAAATCGATTGCACGCATCAATTCACGCGCATTACTTTTAAGAGTGCTCGATTGTGCGAAGCGTTGCTGTAGTTGGAACATTCAACCCATGCGATGGTCACCAGACTGGTGATCAAAACAAAACGAAATGGCTACATGTCATTTCAAACTGTCGAGCTGACATATATCGGTCCTCTTTTTTCGCATGACATTTTGCCATAAGTTAAAAAGGCCAAACTAGTGTTATAATGTTCAATTAATTGTTACTTCTCCAGGCTAGTTAATTGCTCCGAGGCCGCGGTAAAGCTATTGCATAGCATGCCTTCAAGCCACACCACCGTGCCCGTCGGAGTGGGGAGCGTGAGGTTTTTTCGTTACGGAATTTCTGGATTCGGTCCCCGTGCTCAAGGCCCGCGATAGAAGCTATGCAATAGCTTAAAAACCACATTAAAAACCTTTACAACACATCTTGTTTGTTCTATGATTACTTTCAATTGTCAATGTCAAAATCGTCAAGGTATATGACATCTGACAGGACTGTCAAAACCGCATGGTTTGTGAATTGTGATTTGCGAATGAATGCCAGAATGCTATGAATTAAAATAGGCATGGTTTATTTTTGAAACAGTTAAATAAATTTCAATTATTTACTGGAACGATAACACGTACTGTTTAAAAATCGTACATAGGAGGTAGAAAGCTTTTAGTGAAATCTAACATGAAGAAGAAAATTGAGAAGATGTCATCAAATGAATCAGGTTAGAGTTTCGACCGGGAAATTGTTCTATTTCTTTTAATATGTATGAATATATCTTTTGAGTGTAATAATAATTGACAATTTAACAATTACAGAAGTAGACTCTGAGGAAGAGTTAGACCCCGAAACCCATAAAAAATCGCTTGAGAAACTCAAGAACATAGATCCCGACTTTTACAACTTTTTGGAAGAGAATGATGAAAACTTGCTAAACTTCGGTGTTGATTCCGGTGAGGAAGATTCAGATAAGGATGAAGAGGATGATGATAATGAAGATGAGGATAAAGTGCATTTACCAGGACCACTCACAGTGGACAGTGATGAGAGTGATTACGAGGTAATTTAACTAATGATGCACTAGTAATATGTATGAAGTTTGCATACATGGATGGGTTATGGAAAAATTTAATTTTCTAAAAATGTATTAACTTTTTTTCTGCAATTTTTTTATTTATTTTATTTCAATAATTATGTTTAAACAAAGAATTTGTAAACTTCTCTTGCTACTTATCGTGTATCTATTATGTAGTTATAATATCTAATAAAAGATATAATTTTCTAAAGGATGAGGGTGCAAAACCTGTTACTGGGAAAGTAACTTTAAAAATGGTGGCACATTGGCAATCCAAACTGCAAGCTGAAGGGACTGTGAAGCGCAGTACATTGACAACTGTCATCAAAGTGTTTAATGCTGCAATGGTGAGGGCTACTAGTGATGATGGTGATTCCACAGGGGAATACAAAGTTGAAGGTTAGTTTTATGTATTTTTTTTCTTGTATTTGTCCATTGGAAACTTAAAAAATATTGATTACTTCTCTTGAGATATATTTTAAATTGTTATAATTATTCTTTGTTAAGTTTAAATCTATAAACAATTTTTATTTTCAGGTTCTTCTGTATTCAATGCAGTAATTCAAATGTGTGTCTTATATTTACCTCCTGCACTTAAAAACCACTTGGGCATGGAGAAGTCAGACAAAGACCCACAAAAGAGTAAACATTTCACTAAACTAAAGGGTCACTTGGTGTCATACCTAAGAGATTTATTAAAATTACTTGGTGGTGTTACCTCAGAAAATATACTTACAGTACTTCTAAAACATTTGCATCAAATGTCAATTTATGTTGCATGTTTCACAAGAATATCAAAGTTAGCACTCAAAAAGCTTCTTTCCTTGTGGTCAACTGGAGAAGAAACTGTCAGAGTGCTGGCATTTTTGAGCATATTGAGAATCACCAGAAATCAGCAAACAGAGTTACTCCATTTAGTACTAAAAGCTATGTATATGACATATGTAAAGAACTGTAAGTTCGTGAGTCCTTCTACATGGCCAGGGATAAATTTCATGAGGAGGTCTCTAGTGGAAATGTTTGCTTTGGATTTAAATGTTTCTTATCAACATGTTTTCCTCTACATCAGGCAGTTGGCTATACATCTCAGAAATGCAATTGTTGTACAGAAAGTTGAGAATAGACAGGCAGTTTATAACTGGCAATTTGTCAACTCATTGCATCTATGGGCAGATTTAATTTCTTCCACTTCAAACAAACCACAGTTACAAGCATTACTCTATCCTCTAGTAATGGTCATAACAAACACTATTAAACTGGTGCCAACACATCAATACTATCCTTTGAGATTCCATTGTGTTGAGATTCTAATAAATTTGTCCAAAGAAACAAATACATTTATTCCAGTGCTGCCCTACTTAGTTGAGGTAATAAAACAATTTTTGTTTGAGTCAAGTTAAAGTCAAACTTAATTTTTTTTTTTACTTATTTGTTATTTTTTTTTTTAGGTTTTAACATCATATGATTTTAATAAGAAACACAAGAAAGTGTCAATGAAGCCACTGGATTTCTCATGTATATTGAGGTTGGCAAAATCACAGTTAGCTGAGAATGGTTTCAAGGACTCAGTTATAGACAGGGTTTATGCTCTTCTTTTAGAGTACACGGCTAGCCAATCACATAGCATTGCATTCCCGGACATGTCATTGCTTGCTGTACTACAAGTAAGTTATTTAACGTTTTATCAAGCTGAGGTTTCAATCATAGACAGACCTTTATTTGTATTATGAATATCTTTTTTCTTTTTTCTAAAAGTACCTTCATGATATATAAATTAATATAATCCTCATATTATATTGCAATGTTAGATGGAGTGAATTCAAATAGATAAATACTTTTAACTGGAGGTGTTAATACATAATTATATTAATTATTTTCAGATGAAACAATTCCTAAAAACATGTTCAGTAGCAAACTATACAAAGAAAATAAGGCAGTTATTGGAGAAAATTGAAGAGAACTCAAAGTTTATTGAGAAAGAAAGAGCAAAAATCAGTTTCTCGCTTCATGAAGATAAAATGATAGCAGCATGGGAAGCTAGTATCAAAGCAAAGGGTACACCTCTACTTGCGTTCTATGATAACTGGAGCAAAATTAACAGAATTCAAAAGCGTAAGAAGATAACTAAGAATGATGAGTTAGCTGGTGAACTTCCTATGATAAAGAGACCTAAAATAGCTGAAACAGAAGATAAACAAACTAAACCAGAAAAGAAAGGACCACTTGTATTGTTCCCATCTGATAGTGAAGATGAGGCGGATAATTTTAAACTCGAAGAAGATGATGAAAAGCCAAAAGCAAAGAAATTAAAAAAGAAAGCCAAGAAAAATAAAGTACAGAAAGTAACCAAGGAGAAGTCAGTGTCTGAAGATAATATTCCAGATAAAGATGATGTTGTACAAGAGTTTAGTGTGAAGGATTGGTAATAAATATTCTCCTTTGACATATTCTTTTATTATTATTCTATTCTATTTGGAATAACAATAATTTATCCCAAAAACATTTTAACCTGTTAGAGCTATTTAAATTAACCCCTTTACACTTTATATTAAATATCATTTTTAAATAAGACACATTTTAACTACTACAACAAAATATATTTAAGAAAATTACACAAAATTAAAAGTTATGGCAGTCCTTGTAGGAAATAAGTCCACTGGACTTTCGGCTCCGATGGTTCGTAAGTCTCTATAGTGAGGCATCCAGTCGGGTATTCCCGCGACGCCCAGTCCACTATATTGTCATTTATGTAAACTGGGATCTTAATATCCTGAACATAAAAATGTTTATCAATATGTTATTTACGTTTTTTACAACCCTAAAACTTTCAAGCAAAGCCATCATTTTAATTACCCATTGACAAATAGTTTTTATAAATGCGCTCAAACATTTACCTTTTTCGGTTTCAGTGGTTCGTATGTTGTTTTCACATAAAACTCGTCTTTATCAACAAATATTTTAAACATTCGTGTATCTTCGAATACATTTTTGAATGTGATTGTTGTGTATGAACCAGCTCTTATTTCATACGGACCCTGGGGCTTTGGTTCAGTAGCGATTCCTTTTATGTTGAATCTATAAGTAGATGACTGTAGTTATTGAAGTCGTTTATCATTATGTACTAACTACATTTTTGAAATGGGCCGGAATCGAGAAGTATTTTTATTTTTTGGTTCCGAAAATACTGAGATCACAGAATCCAAATATAAAATTTGTATTCTGTGATTTAGTTGTCTAGTCGCAGTTGACAATTTATGCGATCAATAAAATATGTTTTTTAGATCTAAACATTTTTTAAATAAATATCATTATACATTAAATATCATTTGATTACGTAACTAAAAGTACAAGTCCATAATAATAAATGATTCGTTACTCACACAAATTCCCCAGCAACGGGCGAATCAAAAGATACCCTACAGTGCTGAACTCCAAGCTCAGTAGGTTCAAACTTTGCTTGAAACTTGCCCTTTTCAAACGGGCCTAAAGAATATTCCGCTTCAGTTATTATTGAGGGATGTGATACCTGTTGTGTTTAATTATTAATTTATATTTCTACAGAATCTTTACATTATCTAACGTCTACTGTTTTTAAAAGTTACTACCTAGGTACAGCCTATTCAAGATTACAGACTCGATTCAATCTTCTTAAAAAAAATTGATATGTACATAATATTATCCACGTATTATCATTTTAATATCATACTTCATTTATTTCACACTGCCTTTAACAAATCATTAAAGTATTACGAAATTATTTAAAGTACCAATTCGGTAGATACTCACCGTTGCGATAAAATCTGTTCTCACATCCGTTTTATTTTGCACTCGTAGACGCAATGGTATCGAAGTGCCCAACGGCGTAGAAAATTCTAGATTCTTCTCCTTAGCTGGTAGACATGTAAGAACTATGCCGTAAATGTAGGAACCGACCAAGTGGTTACTGACTTCTAAAAATTCCTCCGTTTTTCCGACGACAAGTGGGGAATACGTCATCACAAGAACAGCCTGTATAAAATTAAAGAAACTTCTCGACAACTTGAAAAAGTATATGCTAAATAGCGATTAATTTAATAATTAATCTATCGTTGTTAAACGAAGAACGATAAAAATAAAAACAACCTCAGATTTCCTGTTAACCATTATCTTGTTAGCGCATTCTACTTTATCAGATATTATATGAAATTCAGCATCTGAAGACAGTGGGTTCTTGATAACCAGCTCTTTTTGAACGGACTCGCGGGCGCGGGATGTAAACGTTAGGGTGTCCACAATTTTACTTGGAGTCACGGTCACTATTATATTGTAAAATTGGTATTCTCGAGTATCTTCGTTGACGAATAAAACCTTGAAAATGGTTACAATAAGCAAAATTAACTATTAGTTACATGATAATAAAACAGATAGGGGACAAATTTACTTTGGCTTGTATTTCACATTCTTCGTAACAAACAAACTTCCAACGACATGTTGCAGCAGCTTCGCCCCATACTTTTATGGTGTCGGGGTGGTGTATTTCATAGTATCCTTCGAATTTATCTGGTATGACCTTCACAATTTCTGTGGATACCAAGTATGACTCCGGGAACTGAAAAATCGGCTTGTTAGTAATTAGTATAGATATTGCTAAAAGGACTTTAGTTCACGTCAGAAAATCATAACAACCTATTACAATTAAAATCGTTTTACCAAAACTAAGTTAGGTTTAAAAACATAATGGAATATTCAACATACTTCTGTAATATTGTACACAAATAGCTCCTCAGTATGGAAGTCTTTAGCCGCAACACTGATGTTTATAGTCCCGTTGGGGTTGGGATGAGTTGCTGCCCCAACCATCTGGACGAAAAGCGCGCTTTCACCCAATGGGGAGTATAATATTTGTGCCTGTGATTACAATATTGTATCAATATAAAATTTATTTATTTTCAAATCTATTACTGCGTTGTTTTTTAATAGTAACCTCATGCTTTCCAATTGTTTTGGGTTTGAAGTGGACGGGTATATCGAATGTGGAATTTGGCTCTACGTTAAACTCTTTTAGCGTTTCGAATGGTCCTCCTGATCCTTCAGACAACACTAACCAGAGATCGTCCGACCTGGAGTGGTAATTGCAAATGTACAAATAAATAGAAATATTGTTTTTAGATTTCTACAAGTAATTTCCAATGCAATAACAAATGATAGAGCTAATTTATTATTTAAATGATAGAGCTTTGTTTTTGTTAGTTCATTAAAACATATATGGTCCATTGAAAAGTTACATTTGGGGTTGCATTTTTTAGAGGACGCAATTTTATTTTTTTGATGTGTAGGGGTGGTCAGTGTGAAGCTATCACCAAGTTTGTGGGGTCGCCACCCTTGTCCCACGGCCGCCATCTTGAAAATAGCGGTTGATATGGTTTTTACGATATATCTCTTAAACTATTTATTTGATAAAAAAAAATTGTTCACATTATTTGTTGCAAATTAAATACTCTACAACTTTGATCTTGCAACTTTTTGTCGTAGAACTATAAATAAAAAAGTTATAAGCGAAAATGTTCAGAAATTAGAGATATTTATATTTCTCAATAAAACTTTTTTTTGTAATTTTACGTAGAAATGATATTTGACCATTTTTGTAGATTGTTTTTCGAGGAACAACTTTTATATACAACATTTTTTCATTAATTAAATAGCTAAGGTTTTACAGCGCTCCGAAGTGAGTACTAATTTTCAGTACTCTGAACTATACAGTATACAGTTTATATTATGTGTGTACTAATAATAATTTGTCATCAGTAATGGTTTTTTTTGTTATTATAATATTTTTAATAATTAATTTTGCAATATCACTAATAATTAATTATTGAATCTTTTCCCCACCACCCAGGAGGTAGAGTCTGGAAGCGCGACTTTTTTTTTACGTCGAAAAGCAGGTCTGAAATGTTCTGCAGTGTGCTTCTATTGTTTTGGAGTATGAGAAAAGAGCCAATAGCCAATATATGTATAGTTAAGAGTACTGAAAAATAGTACTCACTTCAGAGCGCTGTAAACCTTAGTTATTGACGTTATGAAAAAATGTTGTACATAAAAGTTGTTCCTCGAAAAACAATCTACAAAAATGGTCTGATATCATTTCTTCGTAAAATGATAAAAAAAAGTTTTATTGAAAAATATAAATGGCTCTAATTTCTGAACATTTTCGCTTATAACTTTTTTATTTATAGTTCTACGACTAAAAGTTACTACATCAAAGTTGTAGAGAATTTAATTTGCAACAAATAATGTAAACAAATTTTTTTTATCAAATAAATAGTTTAAGAGATATATCGTAACAACCATTTCAACCGCTATTTTCAAGATGGCGGCCGTGGGACAAGGGTGGCGACCCCACAAACTTGGTTTTAGCTTCACACTGACCCCCCCTACACATCAAAAAAACAAAATTGCGTCCTCTAAAAAATGCAAGGTTAGGGCTAAAAAATGTAACATTTCAATGGATCAATAGTTACTTACGGGTTTGTGACAACTATGTATCCAGTTTGCACTTCTCTCACTGGGCATTCTAAATACAGAGTTTTATTCTGAACATTCCCAATATCTACGCATGTGGCGTACATAGCCAATTCTAGTGAAGGGTAGTTTTCAATATTTAAGCTAGCCTGTCAAGATACATTTATATCAATTGTAATTGAGCTGCCCGATAAAGGTAGGTCTTATAATTAAATTATTAAATCAAATGTGTCTAACAGTTTGTCCTTTACTACCGTTTTCAGATAGGTAAATTACGTAAAAAAAAAACAAATGAAAAAGAGTAACTAAAATTGATTTAATTTACTGAAATGCTCATTTAGTTGTCCTGTACCAACTTCTTATTGTTGAATATAGGTTTAATAAGACATAATAATATTACCCAAACTTTAATAAAGGGATTATGTTCGGCGGGTCTGAACGTTATTGTGAAGGTAACATTTGTGCGCGCTGCAATGTTGCCTTGCATTGGTGATATTTGAAATTCGTCTGATTTCAATGGCTGCCACCAAAATCTAGATTTGTTTATGAATGTGAATTAAATTACAATTTTATCCTGTACCTACTTAAAGCAAATATTTTAATAATAGTAGATATCTAAAAGAAAAATCTTTAAATTTATTACCTCGCACCAAAGTCTCCTTTATTTAACAACATGACTTTAAGAATCTTGCAACCGCGCTTGCGAACTCGTCCGAATTGCAACGAATTTTGGCTGAAGCATAAACTCATCCCGGTGGCACTGCCGCTGAGACGTACTAGGGGTCGCTCAAATTGAAATACTTTCATGTTCAACTAAAACGATATTTTGTTATTCAAAGTCTCATCGAAAACCGCAATATAACATGCGCAACGATATTTTGAATAAACTTGATCGATTCGGTATTCTACTTGATTCTACTTGAATATTTGCTATTGCTTAAGGGCCTTTTTATAATAGGTAGATGTACAGTCTTGATTACCTGAACATTCAGCTTACTGATCATCCCGATCGGCTTAAATTGAATTTTCAGAGGCACTTTCCTGTACGGTTTTATGACGCATTTGTTTGGTATAACCTTTAACGACGTGAGTGCATTTTGTATATCCATAGCAATTTGCTCTTGAATTTTATTATCCTTGTATCGTTGCAGCATTTCATTTCTAATGAGTCGTAAAATGCATTTAAAATCTGTGGGCTTGATTCATACATCTCCTAAGATTTATTACTTACCTAGATGGACCTGCATCAGCTGTTACTTGCGTGTTGGCAGCGCTGGGACTAAGGCAAACACTGGTTCCCTCAGATTTTGTACCATCGTCAATAATACCGTAAGTATCGCGGAAAATAAAACTAGCCTCTATGGGCACTTTACTGTGATTCATTACTTCGATTTGACGGATTATTTTTTCACCCACTTTCACAGGACCAAGATCGAAACTCTTTTGACAACCTTCGTATAAATCGAAGAGAAGTGGGACCCCTGAAGAATCGCAAATAATGTTAAATGGTATTTTGAAAATCGATTATATTTGTATAAATAAAATGGAGTGAGACTAAACCTTCTCCTTTAATTGTAACAATCTCTTCACACAATGAATTCACCCAGAAATGTAATTTAAACTCGTATTGTTTGACTTGTTTAGGTCTAAAGTAAATCGAAATTTTGATTCGCTGACCGGCTTCTACAATTGCTTCGTTCCGATAATAAACAAATAATTCTGGTATGCTTGAAAAGTTAAGGTCCAAGCTAGAAATTGAATATACATAAAGTTTTATTAATTAACACAAAATACATTATTAAATGAATTTAAAATTGATGAAGGAGGTGACTAAATAAATTCGATTTTTTAACAGATAAAATTTAATGATTTACGAATTACGTTATTTGCTCTTTATCGTCGTTTTCAAAGGCGATATTTTTCTTGTACGTTGTATCCGGAGCGTTAACTATACATTTTCCAAAATCATATTCCATGCAGGAAAAGTGGTACAGCGGCTTTTCTATTTCAGCGTGGAGATAAATGTTGTATTCAGGTCCATCGGAAATCTAAATAACATTTTTTTACTGTTCTTCAAATACATACATTATTAGCTCTAGATTAGATAATTAACTTATACACTATGTGGATATCAGCTTCCTTACTTTAGGAGAGTTAAAAAAAAAGAGTCAGGCTAAGCAAAATGTTCTAATGTTCTAAATGTTTCGACTATTTGCTTTGATCGTTCAAAGTCGTTTATTCAATCAAACTTAACCTAACCTTAGAGCATCTTTGCTAAGTGACCGAGTAGGTAACCTGTAGGATACTGATATTATGTGAATGAATTACCGATAAAGTAATTGGAAACGCTTGTACAGGAACTTGTTTCAGCGTGAAGTAGACGGTACATTCCACCGTATTGCCGGGGCTAACGTGTCCACTGTTAGGCTCTACGCTCACTTGTAGATACTTCTTCACAGAACTGCAATTGTAGTGCCATTCGAAGTAAAACGTTGCTGAGCCGTCGTTTTTAATTGAAAATGGAATTGTTCTTTGGTATGTTGACGCCGTCTGAGAGAACGTAAAGAAATTTATTATTTAATAATTATTATTGACTTTATGTGGCGCAAGGCGGCAATGAAAAGGCACATCCGCTTTAACCGCAAGTCATATAAATGTATCATAACTTCTGGAATATGCAGAAAGTACATAACGTTGAAAATTAAAAATTCAATGAAAATTCAATGTCTAGTAAGTCTCAGTATTAACAACGCCATTTCAAATAAACAAATAAAGCCCACCTGATCAAGATGAATATTTGTAAGTGCGTCACTGTTCAGAATGTGGTCATTGCCGATCAAATAATATGTTATTTTAGGTTTGATAGAATGACTTAGGGCATTCACACACAATGTTAGTAGCTTGGTCAAGTATTGTATGCTGCAGAAAATTTTAAACGAAAGCGGTCCATCTTGTATTGGCGTGTAAATAATTCTGTGGGAAAACATAATGTGAATGTAAAGTAGGACACACATGAATCTTTTCTATGTAACTACCATGAATAATTAATTGAAGAGATTAATTATATATACGAACTTTATTTCGGTTTCAGATTGTGCTTTCAAAACACCCTTTTCTGGCTCTACGATGACCGGTGTCTTGCCGGATTCATTACATAGAGAATTTCCTTTAAATTCAAAGTTCAATGCTTCGCTTTCGTTATTCTTCAATAAAACGATATTTTCTGTAGTGAATCCTACTAATGAATTCCGTATCAAGAGTATCGTTGGTACGAAAGAAATATCCGGCTCTCGTACAATGCCCACCACGAGGAGATTCATTATTATCGAGTATACAGGAATTATAAACTTCCATTGAGATTCATAAACCTAAGCAAAATATATAGTATTAGTTTATTTATCTGTCACATAATAACCACCGATTGTATTGGCAAAGGAGATGGTGAGTCACTTGATGTAAGCAAACACCACGCCTATGAACAAGACTAAATCTTAAAATTTATATGATCTAAGAGAAACACACACCCCTGGTGCGGTCGGTGAAAATGTAAATTCAACTTCTGTAGAAGTTCCACCTTCCACGTAACCTTTTAGCATGTTACAATGTACTGGTATTAGTTCCGGTTTTTCCGACATCACCATTTCAAATATAAATTCATACGCTTCGCTTGTGGGATTGATAACATTAAAGATCCTTTAAAATATAATTAAAAATATGTTAAGTAATAAGAGTGTAAATCGAGAACTACAAACATATCTGGTCTTAGAAAGAGCGTAGGTAATATTATGTACAATTTTCTAATGCCCAGTATGTAAATAAATTTATTTATCTAAAAGAGTATCGCAGAAAAACGAATTTCTGTATATCTATTTTATTACAATCGCTTTATCACACGTAGGTCAGAAGAAGCCTAGTAACTTTTCAACATCACATTTTATTACTAAACACATACTTTTTATAACACCCGGAACCGAGTACATTAAACTCTAACACTGTGATATGTTTTGGTAATGCTACACCAGAAACTTTTCTTCTTCCTGATGTTAAATAATCGCTTTCTTCAATATCTAAATGTACGTAGGGAATTAAAGATTTTGCTGTTATTTTACATGATATATTCATGTCATATGGATCCAAGTTATCTGTAAATATAGTTTTTCTTAAATTCACTATCTATGTGATTTTCATACATAGTCTAAAAAAATGTGAAATTTCAGAAAGTTACCTATTACACTTTTTAGTCTAACTTTGTACTTAAATGCATCAAGAGGCGCAAACGTAACTTTAAAAGTGCAACTTTCATTTGGTTTTAAACATTCTTTGGTTGGCTCTATCATAAACGGTAGGTCTACTTCAAACCATGTATCAACACTTTCTCTGCTACTTTTCTCACTAAACAGCGTTACTTTACTTGGACCTAAAAAGAAAGCAAACTCAGTTCTATTCATATGGTGTCTCATAAATCCCAATGTCATGAAATTAATATTCACCATCGTTTTTATTCTCAACAGATTCACGATTAATAGAATCACCGCAATTATTGTTCGCATCTTCTTCTTCGACAGTTTCCATCGCTCTCTGTTACAATGAAATGTGTTTATTGAGTTTAATTGAATATTTATCATGAATGTAAAAAAGTGGAATGTTAGCAAATTTATAATATTCTAGCTATTATTTAAAATAACTTATAATTGCTATAGAAACCAACCTTTATTAGAGGCTTATCTATTCTTGTAGGAAATTCATCATCTATAACAAAGTTCCAAACAACTTTCATTGGAACCTTTCCAATATTTTTTACTTTAAAATTGAAGTGTCTTGTCTGTAAAATGTAAATAGCATTAGGTATTAAAAGATTATTTTTTAGATTATATATTAAATTGATAGAAAACTAACTTGATAGATAAAGGTATCCTCCAAGTTGATGTCTTCTCGTAAATCACACGTATACTTTGTGTATTCAGTTAAAGCAGAATAAACAACAATCATATTTAAAACATCGAGTACATTTTCAGGTGCTACGTGGGACTGTTCTGTGATGATTTCTTCATATCTCTCATTTACACAAATTTCTCTATAATTTGACCATATGTATTAATTTCAAGAGGATCAAACTAAAATATATTTATATAATAGGAAACAACATACTCATTGTGGTCAAATATGGTAACAGTCTGTCGATTGTCCCAAGCTATACCTCGAATGTCGGCAGTCATAGCGTCATCAACCGCCAATAAAGAAAGGTTTAGAAACTCCTGTAGGAGTAAATTTTATAAAATTACTAGCGGTCCGCCCCGGCTTCGCCCGTGGTACATATGAAAAATAGATGTTGGCCGATTCTCAGACTTACCCGATATGCACAGAAAATTTCATGAGAATCGGTCCACCCGTTTCGGAGGAGTATGCAGACTAACATTGTGACACGAGAATTTTATATATAAGATTACATTTAAGTAACCCATAAAAATAACATGAGATTTTACCTTTTTGATTGAAACAGGTTTCTGGGAGAAGAACATTATTTCCAAATCTTTTTCTTCACCAGGTAAAATATAACCAATTGATGGTCTAACAACTATAGGTTCTGCTTCTTCCCAACTAAATCGGTACATTTTCTCAGAATTGTTGACCATTATGACGGATCTTTTTTGAATTGTACAAAGTTCACATCCACCTGCAATATGTTATCCTTGAAATGGTCGTGTCACGTAGAGATTCATGCCTTTGTTTCTTAAGATGAGGAGTGTTGAAATATTAGTTTTTAAAAGTTCTACTTACCAAATTCCAGAACATATTTTTGTACATAATGTTCCATACTACTTGTAGTGTCACTGTGTTTCACCGACGCTTGCGACATTCTTTTACTTTTCTTTGTATCTACTTTGGATTTTCTTTTTTCAAACGGTGCTGCACTTTTACTCTTCTTTCTACTATCTAACGTAGAAACTGTAGACACAGTGCTGTACAGGCAAAAAATGTTAAACGACATAAAAAAAATCAATATTTGACTATGTTATGATTTTTATCAGACCATAGGCAGTGAGCTATTATTGCAGCAAAAAAATGTATTAAATTACCCTTCTGCTGATTTATATGCATCCAAATCAAGATCCATTGAAAGCATCTCTAGACCCAGTAATATAACATCTTCCATAAATGCTTCAGCTTCACACAATACCTTCACAAAATCATGTATGTAATCATTTGTATCAGATTTAAAACAAAATAACAGGTAATGTTTATGTATAAAATACTAACAACGAAAAATTCATAGGGATTTTCAAATATCGTTAGTTTAACATCGCAAGAAATTCTGCCTCTTCGTATTGGATTATAATGTACATTTAATGTAGCTAATTCTTTCGGACGTAATATGAGTCGCATACAATCATTAATATCATCTTAAATAAAAAAAGATCATTAGAATTTCATTGACATACTATTTGAAATATTATAATAGTTAGTAAGTATCATTTATTGAAAATGCACCGTACCATTGTTACCTTGCAAAATCATACGTTCACTACCATGACTGGTTGTTATCCAAAATATAGGTCGTTCTTCTTTGAGTGGACACAATACTTCTGCAATCACTTCAGTTTTGACCGAACTTATATTTCTAAAGCGTATTTGTTTGTTACTGATAGATCCTAAGCACGTCACTGGGAATTGCAACAATGCGATTCTATGGTGCCGTAATTGGGGGGCCACCAGGCGAATCCTTGGGATGACTCCTTCACCAATTAAACATACTCTAAAAGATTGTTCCTGATTATCAAGCAGTTTTAGTTTAATTTCCAGAACAGCTCTATACTCCTAAAAGTAGTTTTTAGTGTTAGTCCCTAGTGATAAAAAGAAAATCACAGGCATTTTGAAGTTTTTAACTTACTATAAGAGTCTTTGGGCTGAATATAATTCCTAGATTTTTATGTAATAATGGCTCGATGTGAGTTTCATATTTATCCAACGAGAAGATATCAGGGTTTGAGTTTGACTGGTAATGCAGTTTCATACTAAGAACAGAAGCTACTAAGCCACTATTGTACAAGTCTATTGTTGCTGTATAACTTGTGTTGACATTCACGCAATAAAAATATAATGTCACCGAATCTTCTACGAAAACACAATGCGGCGATGACTGAAACAAGCAAAAATATAATGTTTTTTTTTTTAATTTTATCACCAATGCTTATCTTGTTTAAAGTTTGCGTGCTGACCTCTGGAACTTTATATTCAGAAAGATTTTTCACGATTAAATGTTCTCGGAATGTTGTTTCTATATTCCAAAAGTCTAACGTGGGCATCGCACCAGTTCCAACTAATTTAAGCGGTACCCCGCACGCTTCGGCTGGACAGGTGTCACTTATAATAAACTTGATTGTTTCTTCAAATGTTTTAGCCGCTGTTGCCATAAATTGTATTTGAAGTGTCCGACTTGTTCCCGGAGCGAGTAAATTATCGTCATTCATTATGAAGAAATTTCCACATTTAAGCGGTGGATTTTTAATTCTAAAAAAATAAGATAATGTAACGGTTTAGTTAAAATAATGTAACGGTATTAAAATAAATGTTATTTAGAGAATATCATGATTTGTCATGAATTTAAAAGTCACTTATTCATTTGCCATACTTATTGTCTTTTAATTTCGCCGCAGGTAGAGGTGCATCAGGATCAGGTTGATATTCAGGCGGTAGTATAATTTCGTACGTTATTGGGCATTTACTGGTATTGTTTAAAATGACATCCCGCATTACACCACTACCGACCGGTATTATATGAAAATTCAGTTCTCCCAGTGGAAAGAGGGTAAACCTAGAGATAATTTATTGGTTAATGAATCTCATTATATCATCGTTAATTCATGGAAATAATAAAGTATACCACAGATTACTAACGTATTGTAGAACGAGGCAATAGTAACACAAACTGGAAATTTGGCTACAACTACTTGATTTTTACTGCCATCTAACAATGAACATGTATATGCCGGGACGTTTATTAAATTCATGGAGGTAGTAGGTGTACATTCAAATTCTATCGTTGCTAGTTTTAAGGTTGGTGGTATAACCCCATAGTCTGGCACTGCCTCAAACGACTTCAATAATGAAGGTTCAGGGAAGTTTTTGACCTTTTTTAATCTAAAATATCGAAAAAAATAAATAACAATTATTAGTTCAATCTTAAATATCATGTAATATTAATGAATTTCTTCTCAGCTTATTGTCATCTACTATTCCTGTAATAACTTACTTGTAAAAAATATTATATTTGCCTCTATTCAAGAGGTACATTTCTTGGTAAACGGTGGAATTCACTTTAACATTGCCATAATTTAAGAAATTTTCACTCGGGTTCTCGTAAGCGCACTCAACCATAACATCATAACATTCTGCTGATAAATAAAGAACATCTACAATCATTGGGTTTCCCCTCCCTTCAGCATCGTATATCTGTGGAATTATCGTGTTATATTATCGTATATCGGTACTATTGGTACTATTGGTACTGGAAATAAGATGAAAAATTTAATCACTTTTTCAAATACGTACATCAATTGTGAGGGGTTTATGAGCTGTCACGCCAACTCTGCAGGCAATATAGGTGACAGGCACAACTTGATTGTCTTGGCGCTGAACTATACCAGATGTCTGTGCTATTATAAAATCTTCAATAAAATCCTGAGGATTACGAATTTGCCACATGATTGGTAATATTGAGTCATTTTTAACAATGAAACGATCATCTTCTCTTCTATATAGTAAATGTCGGCCGTATTCTGAAAAAAAAATTATTACCATGAACTTAAATTCAAGCTCTATTAAATAAAACGAATGGTATTAAGTAAATATGCTAAAGAAACTAAAAAAAAAGACATAATAATATCGTCAGAATTTATTTCTGTTTCCAACCAAGGTAAAGATAAGTGAATTAATATATACATCTAACCAATAGTCTTTGTCAACGGTAGAATTTCTACAACAGGCACAACTCCAGTGCAAGCTATTTTTATTGAAACTATCTCTGGATTATCCTTTACGCAAAATAGAAGCACGCTCGTGTGAACGCCGAGATCTGCGGGCGCCGCGAAGACAGTTACTTTTCCTCGACAACCAGGCTAACAAAAACATTATATCATTAAAATTTAAAAAAAGCTATACATATTTAATTACGGTTAGTCATCTTAAAAAGCTTTATGATAGTTATAAGTTATAATTAATTATTATCTACTCACCTCTAATCGTATAAATGTTTTGTCAATTTGAAAAACTGATGTGTCTTCCAAAAATTCTATGACTACGTCTGCTGTTATTAATGAAGAATTTCTTAGGTCGATTGAATAGTGCTCTTCATATATCCTAAGAAAAATTGTTACTACATAAATATAAATTATATTTAAGTCGAAATTATGTACCTCTGAGAATGAATAGCTATGTACTTTTTACCTACAATTTTGTTGTTGCTGATCATTATTTTGAGTTATTGTCATTTAAGGGTGTTGGTTTATTTGCTTAATAGTTTTAAGATTTAAATGTTTATAAATTACCGGTTACTTCCAATGAAAATAGGTCCAAATTCAAATAACTTCTGTTCATCTATATAAGTTACTTTATAAACTTTGTCTTCTACGATTCTTCTAACAAAATTTTCAAACATTTTTTTGGGTCGGCTGTCTAATCTGCAGTGGGGGTAAATAAAGAATGGTAAATAAGAAAGGGTGTACTTTACCCTTCTATTAACCTAATTCTAAGCGGTGTTGAAAATATAAAAACAAATGAAAGTAATTAATAAAACCTTATCATGGTTGTATCAAAGACTTCTATATAAACTCAGTTTAAATAGAAGTCTTTGGGTTGTATAAGATCCTTTCATCCTTAACAATAAAGTCATTTTTCTACCAGTTGAATTTGGAAATTTCAAAAATTATTTTGATACCTTGGCAAATCACAAATTCCGGATATATTTATCTCAACTCTAGATTCTGGCCAGCCGCTGACTTCAACAAATCGTTTCACACTATAGTTTCCCTCGACTTGTGGACTAAATGAATATTTGCATCTAACTAGATCTCCAGGATGCAGTACTATTCTATCGTCATGATCTATATTATAAATAAAATCTTTAATCCAATGGAGGGGTTCATGAACATATGTTTTGTTTTGAACTCAGGCAAAAATTGCCTCAGCCACAACTACAAAATAAAGATGACAGCCTAGACATGTTGTCTAATTATTTTTATAGGATAAGAACGAAATTAAAACTGCAAGGACATAAAACAGTAACAAAATCTAAATTTTACACAAATAATTATATTACATTATATATATTAAACACCTTTCGTGGACTTCACACTACGTAATGGCAAGGGATAAAAGAACTCGGGATTTTCTTCTGATAATATTTTCTCAACTGACATGGATGGAATTTCACTTGTTGAAGTTTGTGAAGATGTGACCTACAAAACAATGAATTTTAATGGTTCGATTTCATATCTAAATTAAAGGATTAAAATATTAAACATCTTACCTTTTTACCACACGTGCAATGCCATTTTGAGAGTATATGGAGTACATTTTCTTGTGTGGTATCATCCAGTAAGTTTAAATCAGTAAGCGGATTGCATTCGCATTTTTTAATCTTAAAATTAAAATCATTAGCAGGGTTTAATATTTCGAAAATAATAAATTAATAAATGTAAAAAGGAAATACCGGCGCTTCCTCCAAATAACGCCATTGCAGAGGTTCTTCATTCAGTATCAATGGGAATGTTTTTGGCAATAAAACTGTAAATTCTTTGATATTCACAGGACATTTGAGTATATCAGATACCTCCTCTTCTTGAAGAGCTTCTCGGACAAGGTCTGATCGTATAAACATATTTACAATTGCTTTCTTGTAACGCAAGCATGGACACATTACTAGAGTTAATGGGAATCCTCTGTCAGTGATATCGACTTCAGATGCCTAGATAAAATAAATTTTACAATAATTTAAAACTAAAGAATAATAAAACAGCGTCAACGATTTTTTTAATATACCTACTAAAATTTAAATACCTGTAATTGCATCTCCGACTTTTTCTTGACTTTTTTATGAGTTGAACCTACAACCTGTCCATTAAAGCCAACAATAGGGAAGCCTACGTCGCATTCTTCTAATATCCAATTATTTGCCAAGTTAATTAAAGTCTCATACGTGTTTTTTAAATAGTCATTATATTTTGTACTCATTAATACGTATTCACTTGTAGGTTTGCCTAAAACGATTAAAATTATTATTGAAAATAGAAATTACTTATAATAGATATTTTTTCAATATAGTCATTGCAAACTTGACTTACCTTTCGTATCGTCTTTTTTAATTTTTTTCTTCGATTCGTTATCAACCACCAATAATGACTTACTTCGATCTGTTAAAAGATTTGATTTATAATTTATATCAGGTACTACATTGCTTTAAAAATGATAGATAATGTCTTTTTAAATAAATTTTACCTTTCGCACTTTTATCTTGCTTTAGACTATCATTGGGGTATCTACAAAAGAAGACTCATAAGTATTTTTATTTTTAAATAAACCGTGAACTGGAATTTATATGCAAGTGTTAGTTAAGTTACCCTCTTTTTTCGTAATATTTCATTCTCCTTTCTTCTAAGCCGTAGGTAATATAAATAGACTTAAGTTCAGGATTTGCATTTTCGTACTCGTCATCTCCCATATCTTCGAAAGAGTCTACTAT
The DNA here is from genome assembly GCA_907164665.1 of Colias nastes. NCBI lineage: Eukaryota > Metazoa > Arthropoda > Insecta > Lepidoptera > Pieridae > Colias > Colias nastes. Next base: position 33,225 of record CAJQZM010042024.1, on the reverse strand, counting down.
CTCTGCTATTTCTGTTTCGTCATATACTTTTGATATATTTCTTAAAATAAATGAGCAGTATTATTTTACCTTAATCGCGTTATAAATATTTTTTTCGTAAACTATGAAATTTATTTTTGGACCCTATCGTTAGGCATCTAAGACATTTTGTTTTCGTAACAAAACAGGAAGGAGGAGTGAAAGTCTAAATTAATCTTTCGAAGGCAAACATTAACAAGCGCATATAGTGAAGCTTATTAAAGGATAATTACGTATTATACATATTTTTCAAATAACTTACTCATCGATATTATCATGGTCTCTTTGAGTTTCTTCATAATTTTGAGCCCACTTTGAAAAATCTGATTGACATAATACAAGATGTATGTTCCATATGTTGCTTTTACATTTTATGAGAGTAGATATAACTAGTGACGGGCTTTTAAAAACGATACTTGTTAAGGTGTCCACAATGAATCCACGACTGAATTTATGTTGATTGAAGAAATCGTTGAGAAGTTCTTGTGTCAAATCCTATTAAGAAAATAATTAAGAAATGGTTCACTAATATATTATTATTAAACCTATAAAAAAATAAACATACCATATGGAACATAGTAGTAGAGCCCATAGCTCCAAGCGCTGTATGGGATGCTATAGACGACGTGGGCGACTTTTTTTTCTTTTTATCACTTGCTTTGGAACGAGGGGTGTTTACATTTTTGCTGTTTGATAAAAACTCTATTTTCTTCCATATAATGTCAAATTCATCATCAGTTTCTTCAAATATATTATCTACAAAACAAGAGAGTTACTACACGTTGTTTAAATATACACCAACAAACATGAACCACGGTGTTATTCAATTTGATTAGGTATTAAGAATTCCACCTTCACATTCCATTCCCGTTTCATCAGAATCTTTATTGCATTTTCGTGTCAGTTCGTACATTTCATTTATAGCAGTTATTAACACCATTTTTGCATTGCATTGACTTACACACAATGCTTCTACCACACAAACGTCTGCATTAATAGTAGGTAGTCCAAGTGCTTTTCCGGTAGAATATGCTATTTCTTGGCAATGAATTTCTAAAATATACATTTTTTAAGTGATGAATCAAATTGTGGAACAACATGGCATTAAATAATATAGACAAACCTTCACATGGTGAACCATGAAAAAATATAAGCATCCCTTTTGAGTGCCTGTCAGTATCAATAACTGAGGATGCACTTTCACACACATCAAGACACTCCTTAAGAGGATCGACGCCGTTGTCTTTCATAGA